>JARHVA010003201.1:717500-877500 GCA_037957365.1 Torreya grandis
ATAACATTTTGAGTTACATAATGATATTGGGTAACTTGTATTCTAGATACAATTACTACTTAAATGGTATGTTTATATTGAGGACTATATATGATTCTATTTATTATTCTATAATAAATAATATTATTATTAGATTCATTGCATTACATTTGATGGACTAAATGTATGTATTTGATATTTACATACTTAGCACATTTTATATCTACTAATAGGTAATATTTTGAATGAATCTATTATTTTTCTTAGTATTATATAATTAATGAAATCTCACATTTATGACACTAAATAAGTAGTAGACATATTTTACTAGCTTAATTAGCACCATTAATGCAAGATGAGGTGTAATTTGATAGAGTGGTGTGTATGAAATTGACTAATCTTAGAAATCTTTAACTATTTGAAAACTTTAGCCAAAGTAATGTTTATAATTAAAAATTATCATTTCATGTGTTTGATATAGTTTACATGTTTGTGTTATATCATGTTAGAATGAATTTATTTATGGTACACATCATGTATTAGTTATCTTATATAAAATAGGTTCTAGTTTGTCACTCTAGATTACCACACCATCATTATCTACCCACCCATGAAGACAGGGCCATTTCTTTATTGGAAGATAGTGTAGGGTACCAATGATCCATAATTAGTGTGTAAAATAACTCAAATGATGTTTTCCCTCCCTGAAATAGTAATATACTAGAGACTACACTTGAGATTATAGATAGATACTTGAGTTTTTGGAGAACTCAAGATTTGTGGTGGTTTGTATCATTGTATTATTATTTATTGAAATATTATTTATTACTAAAATTGTATTATTTATTTATTTATACATATACATTTGTGGTTGTAATGTTGTATCAATTATGGATTAAATTATATTAATACTTTAATGAAATAAATGCAATCATTATTATTTATTCAACAATGTACATTGTTTGTTATTACCATGGTGATCATTAGCTAAATGGATTATATATAAAACTTATGGGGTTAACTAATATAATACATTAATTTAAATATTAATTACTTATATTTATCATGTTGAAATATATTGGATGGATATATGTAATTATTTAATTAAAAAAATATTTTATTATGGTAAAATCTAGTGGGGCTATTACATTGTGTTATCGGAGCTAAGGCTCAAAATCTAGGACTTAACGTGTTCACAAACACAAACGTATTTTCTTGTTAATGAGGAAGAAAAATGATATGCACTAGACTAGGAGGTGAGGGAACTTTGAATACCAATCTCCCTATTGATCCAAATTAGTTTTCTACTAAGAAAACTATGAAGTTGGATTAGATCCTCACAACCATGCAAGAGAATAGGGACCAAATCATGGCCCTAGAATAAGAAGTCCATGGTCATGAAGATAAGAATGCTTATGAGGAACCTAAATAACATATTATTAAGAAATAAC
This sequence comes from Torreya grandis, assembly GCA_037957365.1. Taxonomy (NCBI): domain Eukaryota; kingdom Viridiplantae; phylum Streptophyta; class Pinopsida; order Cupressales; family Taxaceae; genus Torreya; species Torreya grandis. The sequence continues at coordinate 718,931 of JARHVA010003201.1, forward strand.
ATCCTCAAGATCATAGACATGAGGAAGTACCATAAGATGCAAGATCTCAAGTAGCTATAGAATTGGCATGAGACTTGAAAAAAGTAAATACACCCAAGTTTGATGGAACTTTATTAGAAGATGGAGTTGAAGTGTGGTTAAAAACTATGGAGAAATATTTTGAGATTCAAAATTACTATAAATCACCAAATTATTCTAGGGATCATATTAGATTGTTGGTGAAGTAGCAACCTGGCAGGAAAATAAGAAGCTCAAGATGAACCTCGACTCTACCACCACCACTTTGGAATAGTTTATGACACTATTTAGGTCACAATGGATTCCATATCTATACTTTCATTATAATCTTACAAATTTTCATAATTTTAAGCAAGGAGACCTATCAATGAGTGAATACTGGGAGTAATTTACCCAGATCCTTAAGTATGTACCTTAGTATTAATTAGATGAGAGGCTCAAGATCAATAAGTTAATCATGGGATTAAAACCCTAGATTGGTTGTGAAGTAAATGTGCATGACCATTTATCATGGATTAGGTTTTTGAGAAGGCACTCGAGTAGGAATAGAAATTTAAATCTCTTGCCCAAGTTAGATATAAGTTTAAGAAAAACTTTGGAATTTATAAACCAGCTTTCAAAAAGAAGAACTAGAAGTAAAGTAGTGGAGACTTTAAGATTCAATTCAAGAACCAAAATGCCAATTTTATCAGTGGTTCAGGGAATAGGAAACATGGTAATGGTTTCAAAGGAGGTTTTAAGGTAAACCAATGTTGGCATAGTGTTATCATTGATGTCTAGATATAGCTAGTGAAGATGCATGGTGAGTAATCATGATGAATGAGGTTGGTGCCTAGATAATTATGGAAGTATGTTTTTTGATAATATTATAAGCATTGAAGGTATGTAGTAGTTTCCATAAGAGAGAAAGTTACAGGTCCAAGTGTTTCATATCTACTTGGTTGATGTTATGTTAATGTCATGATTTGGAATAAATAGGTCAAGGAATCAAGGTATCTTTCAAAGCCTTATGTAGACCTTGTGATAATGTATGTGCAAGTATAATGGTGAATTAAGTGAGATTAAGTATATAATAAGGTATTTGGCATTGTATGGGCTTGAGAGTCAAGTGTAAAAGCCTTCAAAAGTGTTGTAAGGTATGTATTTGAGGATAAGTACTTAAGAAGCATATCCTTATGTTAAGTATCAAGAGATTAAGGAGTATTTTCATGGATTAGTGATGGAATGAGAGTGATATGTTGAGCATAACAATGATGAGTTGAGAGCATGAAAAGAGACATGAAGGTAAAGTACTTGAGTAACCTAAGACTAGTAATGATATGAGAAGTCTTTGTAAGAAGGTTTGATCATGGTGGCTTGGTGAAATGGATGAATAAAGGCATAATAGGCTATATGAGGTTAATTTAGTTGGTATATGATGTATTTAATCACTCACAATAACTTCAAAATGAGCCTACAAAGGTAATACCCTAAGATCTAGTCTGTAACTAGACCATTATTAGACCTTACCCAGCTTAATGAGGTGTCATAAGCTAATATCAAGACATATGATGGCTTATTGAAATTTTTTGAGCATTTTATATGTTGTGTGAGCATGTTAATGAAGTATTTATAGCTTGAAAAGATGTGTGAAGGTCAGCTCAAGACCTAATATCGTGTGAAGACTCAATCATTGAAAATAAGATGGTGAGAGCATGGCCTAATGAGGTATCATGATCATTTCCCAAGGCATGTGTGACTAGGTGAAAATTGAAAAAGGTGAGTCAAGTTTTCTTAATCATTTGAAACAATTTTTAGGTCAAAATTTGAAGGTTAAGGCATGCAAAAGTGTTTTAAAGTCTCTTAAGTGCATAAAATGAAGAGTTGTCTATCCAAAACGGTTTTTCAAGTATTTGTTAGCATGTGAAGCATCTACATGAAGACCTATTATATTCATGGTATATGGTGAAGGGTCCTAGATCAAATTTCCAAGCATTATTTTTTAGAATGAGGGACAAAGCTTTATGAATGATCATTAAGATTAGAAGTTGGTTTAAACCCTCAAATAACCCTAACAATGACCCAATGTGAAAGATGTTGATAAAAATAACTTATAATGGATTAGAATGGATAGATAAGTTATTGGAAGTTATATTAAACTCTTCCAGGCACCTCTAGCTGTGATTAGTTTGTTAGGTGTGTGAGAAGACCCTATAGAAAAGTGCTAGTTTCATGGAAAATTATTGTAGTAGTTAGAGTTGACCAAGTCAAAGTTAAAAAATGGATGAATATTTAATATTGATAATTTTATTTAATTTAAATGGTGGTTCATAATTATATTCTAGTCCTCAAGAGTGCTAAAATAGTCTTACAAGTTGATCAGTCCCTAACAAGCATAGTGGTATAAATAATGAGAAACCTAGGCAAAAGTGAGAAGTTGACTAGGAATGTGTTATCACATATTAGGGATGAATATAAGTACATTTATACATTTTTCAATACCTTTAATTAATTTTCATGTTTTTTATTTTATTTAGGTTAGTGGATATGATTAAAATGTTTCTCATAAGTTGACTTGTCTAATGCAGATGAGATAGTAAAGGTGTAAGTTCATGAGATTGGACTATAAGACAAATATTATAATTTGAAAATATTATATATATATATATATATATATATATATATATAATAATTTTATAATAATCACATAGGATAATTTACATTTATCATAAGTATTTTAAAGTATTCATGTAGGTGTTGAAGGTAATTATCACCATGACTAGTCTTTAAGATGAACTGGCACTTCTAGGTAAGTAAGTAGCAGTGATTAGCTTGAGACTCATGAGTTGATGTATATAATTCACATGATTTTATTATTTTTAATATTATTTACCAATCCATTCTTTTCAAAATATTTTAATTCAGTGTAATAGGTTGGAACATTGAAGCTAAAATGGCTTATCTGGCTGAGTGAGGTCTGAGAAAGAGAAGGTCAACAAATTGGTCTAAAAGACCAATAATTGATATTAAAAATTATGATATATTTATTGGAGTTTGTTATTAATACTTTTTATTATCTTATTAATTTATTTTAATTCCTTGATTATTTTCTTTTAGGTATCATAAGTCCAAATTTTTATGACTATATTTTGAGACTAGTTGGTAGTTCTAAGTGGGCTGCTTGTAGAGAAAGGTTTAAGCCTTTACACCCTGATTTGACACATATAATGAAGTTTTATGATGTCCATAAGGTCATTAGTATTATAAATATTTTATTTTTTTCCATTTTTTTTAGTAATTTTTTTTATGCTTCATTTGTTCAAGATAGATTTTATGTGTATACATGGGCCTATTATTAATAATGTTTTGAGAAGGGGTTCAAGTGGTGGTTAGAACTAAATGGTGTTTTGGGCCTAAAGTGAAGTTAGATAAGGTATATTTGAGTTTAATATGATATTTTCCTTTTTTATGTGTATTTTTGAATTATTTGAAGAAAGAGAAAGTGTAATGTGCTCTAATGAAGGCCTAAATGAATTAGGTCTCCTCAAAGCCTAAAAGAGGATTTTGTATGTTAAGTTGTGGAAAGAATAATGAATTAGTTTATTAATGTTGTATAATGTTATAAGACATATTTTAATTTTATTATAATTTTTAAATTTTGTATGGATGACCATGGTGTGTGAGAGCAAGCGAATTGTATAAGAGCAAGACTAATTAGGACTATTTGTGTTAATAAGATAAGAGTGTGTGAAAAGGAGTAGGAGGAGGTAATTTGGACCATCATATGTATTTCATGAATATATAAAAAAAGGTTTGAATATGAGTATCAAGTTCATATGACCTAATCAAGTCAAAAAGAGGGTTAGTTGAGCAAAGAAAGCTAGAGGCCAATTTGAGAGGAATAAAAGTGTGTAAAGAGATAAAGAAGAGGACCATCATCTATTGAATATTAAAAAAAGGAAAGATATGGAAGTATTACATATGCTAAGATGAGTGTGTGATTGGTTAAGAGGTGGTTGAGTTAGTGCTAAGTCACTAATGGATTTGGAGCTTCCTTCGAAGTGGGTGTTTGCTAAAGACTCTGTCAAGTTGGTGTTTGATAGACTAGGGTTGGTTCTCCAAGCTGAGTGGGTGATAAACTAAATTTATTTCATTAGTTTATAGGACTTATTTTCTAAGCTATGGTATGTGGGTTTTATTACCATGAGGGTTTCCCACATAACTGATGTGTTCATACTTACTATGTGTATATTCTCTTTACTATGTTAATTGATATTGATCATATGATAATATTGCTTGATGAATGATTAGAAGATAAATTTAAATGAAAGTAAAAGTTTATAAGGACACTAATTCACCCCTACCTCTCTTAGTCATCTTTCTTTCAAAAATTGGTATCAGATCCTAGTCTTTTGAGATAGGCCTAATAGCCTAAAGGTGATCTTAAGAATCATAAGCATGGATTGTGATGATGAAAATATTTATCATAATAGTAATTATGGTTTACTAAATAATTATGGTACTAATAAAATGAATACTAAATAAGAATATTCTATGAAAGCTCAGAGCATGGATAATGTTTGCTCAAGCCACATGTTAGGAGATAATAGATGTCTTGGTTCTCATATGATTGATCAAATCAATAAGAATGAAATTTTGACTGAGAAGAAGAAAGATAATCAAGAGGCCAAGTCAAAAGTCAAGCTTAAGTTGATAGTCAATCCTAGAAGGACATTAAAATATACTCAGTATTGTGAGTGTATGGAGATCTATAAATCTCCTAAATTTATGTTATTCTAGTGCCCTATGGAAGGGGTGACTCTATTAGGTGTCATGGAAACACTCATATATGATTGGAAGCACGGTGGATAATTTTTAAGCTTTGAAAAGTGTTATATAAGTCATGTTGAATATTTTTGAGTATAATCTATAAGTGTGATATTTTGGCATGTTGAGAGGTAAGTTTTTGGTATTTGGTTGTAGTTAAGCTTGATCTATGATGATATTTGGTAGTGGTACCAAGGTGATTGATTTGTTTTGAAGATGGTTTATGTGTACTATTGATTCAAATGGTGAGAAAGTTATGAAGATAAAGGGAACCATGGTTGTGTAGTTATATATGATCTTTATTTGTTGAGTTATTGCATTGATTGATATATGATTAGTCTAAGGGGAGCTTGGTAGTTCTAAATTCTTTATCAAGAGAATAGTTTTTTTGAGACTGGTGTCTAAGTGAGAGAAAGGTTAGTTAAATTGGAAATAAATTATGTCAATGCACATGAGAATTTTGCATCGATAAGAGTTGTCATAAGTGATGGTTTCATGAAGGCATAGGTTAAGGTTTTAAAGGTGTTCAAGTGAATTGGAGGCTTGATTCTAGTCATGGCATAGTAGAAGTATGAGAGCAGTGATATTAGTGATACCTTCAAGGTGAGATTATTGAGCATTATCTTATTTATTGATTAGTAATCAACAATTGATATTAAGGATCATATTACGAAGATGCATATTTCATAAGGTGGATATCAAAGGTGAATAGAGATAATTGGTATAATATAGTTGATAATGATTAGGTGCATGAAAGAGTTGTCATGATGAGGTCTATGCCACGGTGGATTGAGAAACATGAAGTAGAAATATGTATGCAAAAATAAAATCTAAGATACGATATGGACATGACATAAGAAATCTTTGATCTAGCATGGAAGATTTTATTTTTCCCTTGGAAAAGAATTGATTATAGAAATTTTTTATTCTCATAAGCATTGAGTGTGATTTCTCTAATAATTAGAATATAAACTTTGGGTCATGTATCATATGTCTATATGCTCAGTATGCCCTAGTTGTGTGAGGTGAAGGTGATAGAAAATGATATAAGTATGATCAATAGTGAACTAGGTATTTTATAGACCTAATGAGAAGTAAACTAACACAAGAAGGGTTGTCATGATGTAGATGGATCAAAATTTATTATGGAGCTAAGAGGATGATAATAGTTGTCTTTATGGTGTGAAAAAAAGTTTAAGGTCTAATCAGTCATGAAGGAAGATAGAAAAAGAATGTTATTCATTATATGAATCAAAATCAAAATACGGACATAGGGGAAGCTTGTTAGCTTAGTTATTCAAAAGATCAAGGTAAATATGTGAAAATTCAAGTCAACATGTCAGTAACTTTAAGGTTGATAATAATAATAAAAATTTGAGATGAATATCTATATGAAATTCAAATTTAGATGACATAAGAGACATGATTTCTTGAGGCACAACTCAAGCATTTTAGATGTTGAAGGTGAGTATTTGGTCAGTATTTCATTGAATTATTTCTTGAAGTTCAAGTCAAGGATCATATAGTTATTTATGAACCCATTGTTATTAATTTCAAAGGGGGAGAATGAAATGTTTATGGGGTTGATCAAATTGTAGTATGTTTTTACATTAATGACAAAGGGGGAGTTTTTTGGCATAGTGTTGTCATTGATGTCAATATAATGTCATTAATGTCAAAGTATAATATCATTGATGTATAGATGCACTTGGTGAAGATGCATGGTGAGTAATCATGATGAATGAGGTTGATATATATATATATATATATATATATATATATATATAAGCATTGAATTATGTGTTGTGATAAGCTTATAGGAATTAAAGGTATGTAGTGATTTCCATAAGAGAGAAAGGTATATGTCCAAGTGTCTCATATCTTCTTGGTTGATGTTGTGTCAAGGCATTAAGGTGTCTTCAAAAGCCTTGTATAGACCTTGTGATAAGGTAATTGTAGGTAGGATGGTGAAGTGAGTGATATTAGGTATATGAGAAGTTTTTTGGTATTGTATGGGCTTGAAAGTTAGGTTTTGAAGCCTTTACATGTGTTTTAAGGTGGGTCTTTAAGGACAAGTTCTTAAGAAGTATACCCTTGTGTCAAGTATCAAGATATTAAGGATTATTGTCATGTCCTAGTTATGGTATGAGAGTGAGATGTTGAGAATTAAAATGAGGTGTTGAGAGAATGAAAATAAGCATGAAATTCAAGTACTTGAGTAACCTAAGACTAGTCATGATATGAAAAGAATTTGTAAGAAGGTTTGAGTATGGTGGTTTGGTGAAATGGATACATTTAGGAATGATAGGATTTATGAGGTCACTTGAGTAGGTATATTAGGTATTTAATCACTCATAATAACCTCAAGGTGAGCCTATATAGGTTATACTTTAAAATATAGTTTGCAAGTAGACCATTCCTAGACCTTGCCTAGGCTAATCAGGAATCATGAGATATTATAAAGACATATGAAGCATGATTAATTTTTTTTAATCATGTGAGATGTTGTTTGAGTATGGGAGTGAGGTATTTATAGCTTTAAAATAGGTTTGAAAGTGAACTCAATACCTAATAAGGTGTGAAGACTCATGCATAAAAATCAAAATGTTGAGAACATGGCCTAATGAGGTATCAGGATCCATTTCTAAGGCATATGTGAGTAGGTTAGAGTTGAAAAAGGTGATTAAAGTTGTTTTAATAATTTTCATGATTTTTTAGGTCAAATTTTAAGGTTAAGACATGAAAAAGTGTTTTAAGGTCTCTCAATTGCGTAGAATGAAGAGTTGTCTACATGAGAAGGTTTTGTAAGTGTTCATTGGTACATACAACATCTTCATTCATAAATAATATATTAATGGTATATGGTTAAGGTTCTTATATAAAAATTTTAATCATTATTTTTTGGAATGAGGGAATAAGATTTATGAATGATCATTAAGACTGGAAATTGGTTTAAACCCTCAAAAAACTCTAAAAATGACCTGATGTGAAAGATGTTGATAAAAATAGCCAAAAATGGATTGTAATGGATTTATAAGTGATTTAATTTTATATTAAACTCTCAAAATAACCTCCAAGTGTGATTGTTTTGTTGTGTGTGTGAGCAAACCCTATAAGAAATTGTCAATTTCTCAAAAAATTATTGTATAAGTAAGACTTGAACAAGTTAAAGTTATTGAATGGATGAATATTTAATATTGAGACTTTTAATTTATGTCCATGGTGGTTTATAATATTATTATAATCCTTAGGGGTGTTAAGCTAGTCTTAAAAATTGACTTATCCCTAATAGGCCTAATGATGCAAATAGTGAGAAACCTAGGCAAAGGTGAGATGTTGACTAGGGATGTGTTATCATGGATTAGGTATGAATAAAAGTGAATGGATAAGTTATTAAATACCTATAATACATGTTAATGTTGGCTATATTTTTTTGAGGTTAGTGGATATGATGAAAATGTTTCTCATAAGTTGACTTGTCTAGTGCAAATGAGATAGTGAAGGTGCAAGTTCATGAGATTGCTATGCAACACAAATATTGTAATATATATATATATATATATATATATATATATATATATATGTATGTATGTATGTATATATACATATATATATATATATATATACAGATATATATATATACACATATATATATACATATATATATACACACATATATATATATACATATATATATATATATACATATATACATATATATATATATATATACATATATATATATACATATATATACATACACACACACACACACACACACACACACACACACACACACACACACACACACACACACACACACACACACACACACACACACACACACACACACACACACACACACACACATATATTAAAATGGTCTAATTATAAAATATTATGACCCAAATTCATAATAATTATTTTAAATTAGTCATACAGGTGATGAAGGTCATTATCACCATGACTGGTCTTTAAGACAAATTGGTAGTTTTGGGTAAACAAGTAACAATGATGAGTTTAAGGATCTATGCCATGATTTGATTTATATAATGCACATAATTTGTTTTTTGTAAATTTAGTGACATATAAATGATTTTTAGAATCTTGGAAGTTAATTTAAAATGCTAGAACATTGAAGCCAAAATGGCTTGTCTAGTTGAGTGAGGTCTAAGAAAGAGGTCAACAAATTGGTCTACAAAACCAATAATTGACATTAAATATTATGATATATTTATTTTAGGTTTTTATTAATATTTTTATGATATTTTAATTCCTTTATTATGTTATTTTAGGTGTCATAATTCAAAATTTTCATGATTATGTTTTGACACTAGTTTGTAGTTCTAAATGGGCTACTTACAGAGAAAGGTTTGAGCCTGTATACCCTAAGTTGAAGTATATAATTAAGCATATGATTATCATAAGGTCATGAGGTTTTTAAATATTTTATTTTTTCCATTTTTTTTCATCAAAATTATGTTTATGCTTTAGTTGTTGAAGATAGTTTTTCTATGTATGCACAAGCCTATTGTGAACAGTGTTTTGAGAAGGGTTTCAAATGGTGGCTGGATATAAAAGTTGTTTTAGAAATAAATTTAAGTTTTATAATGTATATTTGAGTTCAATATGATTTTTTACTACTATATGTGGAGTTTTTAATCATTCATAAAAAGACAAACTGTAATGTACTCTAATGAAGGCCTAAACGAATTAGGTCTCCTCAAGGCCTAACAGATAAATTTGTTTGTTATGTTGTGGAAAAGATAATAAATTGGTTGATTCATGCTTATAATATTTAATAAGACCTATTTTAATGTTAATAAAATTTTAAAATTGTGTATGGCCAACCAAGGTGTTGAGAGCAAGTGACTTGTGTAAGAGCGAGACTAATTAGGCCTGTTTGTGTTAATAAGATAAGAGTGTGTGAAAGCAAATAAAATATCACAAATATTATTAGGTATAGGTAATTTTTACCATATTATTGTTGTCATTAATATATAATATGAGGTATAAATATGAGTATCAAGGTCATATGACCTAATCAAGTCAAAAAGAGGGCTAGTTGAACAAAGAAAGCTAGAGGTCAGTTTGAGAGGAATAGAAGTATGTGAAGAGATGTAAAAGAGGAAAATAATATATTTATTATTTAAAAAAATAAAAATATGGAATGAATAATTCTAATTTTATGAGTGTTTACTTAGTCAAGAGATGGTTGATTTGGTGTTGAGTCACTAAGGGAGTTGGGGTTTCCTTACAAGTGGGTGCTTGCTAAAGACTCTATCAAATTGGTGCTAGATAGACTGGGGTTGTTTCTAGAAGTTGAGTGGGTGATCAATTTAATTATATTAATTTATTTATAGGACCAATTTTACAAGTTATGGTTTATGGGTTTTATTCCCCATAAAGGTTTCCCACATATTTGATGTGTTCATACTTGTTATGTGTATATTATCTTTACTATGTTAGTTGATATTTCTCATATGATAATGTTTATTAATGAATGATTATAATATAAATTTAAATGAAAGTAAAATTTTATAAGGAAACTTATTCAACCCTACCCCTCTTAGTCATCTTGCTTCCAACAACCAATAGTCTGATAAAAATGACTAGCTCGAGGTTGTTTCATTTTTGGAGGTGACCATTATGCTTATGAATGTACTCAAGATAAGTCAAAGAATAAGTGTCTTGATTATAGATAGGGTAAATTTAAACAATGGATTCATGTATCTATTTACAATTATCAAGATGAGTATCAATATTCACCCATAGAACTATTAGGAATTTTGGTTGATAATCTAGTTTATATTTTGATTGACATAGGAGATAGAAAATGTTTCATTGCTCTTAGAATACTTAGTAAATTGTCTATAAAATTTGTATTTATGTAAAATACATAGTTAGTATAGTATTGGAATGAGTCAAAGGTAAAATTTGATAAGTTTTCAGTCAAGCCTAAGATTAGGTTGCCTAAATTCACTACACTAGTGGATCTTTATGTTACACCATTTAGATTATATGATGTGATCCTAGGAGTCAATTGGCTTGCAAAGAATAAATCTAAGGTTTATTTTATCTAAAGAAGTTTGTGTTTCAAGATTATTTTTTAAATAAAACACAACTTTAGAGTGAGAAAATGGAGTTGAATCTATGGAATTTTTTTACAATTCAACTTAAGAAAGCTTAAAAGAAGGGATGTCAAGAATTTATCATTAAGATAAATGAGATGGAGGAATCGATTGAACCATCCATCAAGGATTATAATTTTATAAATAGCTTTTATTATGTATTTTGAGAATAATTACCATGATTTCCACCCAAGTGTGAGTTTTATTTCTCCATCGATATCATACCTAGATCAAAATCGTAGTCTAAAGCATTGTATAGGATGATAACCACTAAATTAGTTGAGTTAAATGTTCAATTTTATGATTTTTTATTGAAAGGATTGATTCAACATAGTATGTCACCATGGGTTACACCGTTTTTCATTTTGAATAAGAAATATGGTACTCTTTTCATATTTATTGATTATAAGATGTTGAATAAGGTGACGATCAAGAAGAGATATACATTACCATGAATTGATGAATTATTTGATCAAATATGAGGGGAAATGATATTTTATAAGATTTATCTTAGATTAGGGTATCATTATTTAAGAATATATGATGAGTATATTCTAAAAACAATGTTTAAAACTTGATATGGGCATTATAAGATCATAGTGTTACCATTTGGGTTGTCAAATGCTCTTATAGAATTTATAAATCTTATGAACAATGTGTTCAAAGATTATCTATATCATTTTTTTTAGTATTTTTAGATAACATACTCATATATTCCAAGGATGAATAATAGAATCTAAAAAATTTGGGATTGGTTTTACAACATTTACGAAAGTATAGGTTATACGATAACTTATCCAAGTGTGAATTTTTTCCAAAATAAAGTGCAATATCCAGGACACATTATCTTTGTAAATTATTGTATTTTAGTAGATCTAACAAATATAAGATCCATAATGTAATGTTTAGTTACTAAGAATGTGCATTAGGCAAGGAGTTTCATGGGATTATTAGTCTATTATAGGATGTTTGTTCTAAATTTCTCTAAGATAGCTAATCTAATTACATCTCTTTAGTAGAAAAATCAGAGTTTGATCTAGTTAGATAGGTGTGAAATAGCCTTTTAGGGGCTTAAAAAGAGGCTTACCTCAGCACAAGTGCTAAGATTTCCTAATCCTAATGGTCAATTATAAGTGATCATAGATGCATTTAGGGATGGAATTAGAGGAGTTCTTATGCAAGATGGTTAAGTTATAGCTTATGAGTCTAGGAAACTTAAGCCATATGAGGATAATTATGTCACTCATTATTTATAACTTAAGTCAATTGTACATGATTTGTATGTTTGGAGTCATTATCTATTAGGGAAACCATTTGAGCTCAAGACTGACAATTTGGGACTCAAGTACATTTTCACCCAACTAAACTTGAATTCTCATCAGAGATGATGGTTAGATTTTTTATCTGATTATTATTTTGATATAAACTATATCAAAGGTAAATAGATCATATTTATTGATGCTCTAAGCCTTAGATGGTACATATCAATCATGGATTATATCAAGATTAATTTATGAGATTAGGTAATCAAATTATCTCTATGAGATGAATTATATGAATAGCTCAAGAAAACATTATCTTAGAATTTTTATAATCCTAGGTATAAATATTTCAAGATAAATAATGATGGTCTTTTAAGGTGTAATGGTAGGATGTATGTGTATGATAGATAGAATCTGAGGATAAAAATACTAAAGTAACTTTGCAATGGCACATATTCAAGACATTTATGTGTAATTAATCTCATGGATAAGATAAGACCACTCTATTTCTAGAAAGGGATCAAGAAAGATGTAGTGGATTTATGATGCAAGAGCATTAAGCAAGAAAACATAAATTTTGTGTGCTAGTCAATAAGAGGTCAAATTTAGTTAGATTCTAATGTTAATGTGTTTTAATTACATTATAAGGTCTATTTATGTCCTTGAAATCCATTTGGGGTCATAGAGTTGTTTATGTGGTCTCTAGGTGTTTTCCCTCCAAAATAAGAAATTTGAAAATTCAAATGTTTGTAAGAGCCTAAGAGAGCATAAACCTAGTCTAAGATGTTCAGATGAAAGAATTATGGTGTAAAAGAGTCAAGAAATATTTTAAAGGGTGTTTTAATTCTCACATGTATAATTCATAAGGTTAAGTAATCATGTATTAGTAATATGACTACAAAAACCCTATGTTGAGGTGTAATATAGGAAGGTGGTATCTTGTAACCACCTTAACCAATCTTGAAATTGGTTGAAAGGATAAATTCATACATGATTTTTTAGAGATGATATATGTGAGAGGTAAAAATAGAATCTCAAAGAAAGGAAATAGGGGATCCATTAAGGATTGAAAGTATTCTTTGAAGAAGATGTTGTCAAAGTCTATGTATGGGTTGTTTATGTAAATTAAAGAAGAATCATATGAATAAATAAGCTATTAAGAGTTTTTGATGTTATTTATATATAGTTTTTTAATATTTTTTTATAAATTTTCATTTATTTTATTGATAAATACATAAATTTTGGTATAGGTTTCTGATGTGTTTGCTACAAGGTGATTGTAAGGAATACAAGCTCCAATTAAAGAAGAGAGGTTTGAAGTGATTACATTATTTTGGTAGGTTGTGAGACATTATTATATTTTTTGGATTTATTTAGTGTATATATACATAAATTATGTCTCATTTTGTCTTAATACTAGAGGAAACTATGTATTTGCATTGATTTTCATTCTCTGCCTTGCACAGTTAAGAAAAAGGTTTATAATTGACTATATTTTATAGTTTTTGAACCCTTAATGGATTAAATCAATATTAATACCTATTTTAAAATATATAGGATGTAAAAAAATAAAATTTTGAAGTGATTTTATCCTTTTAAATTCTATATAACTCAAGATATTAAATTTTCAATGCCCATGGCCTATGTAGGGTCAAGGAAACCTTAGGATTACGGTTTTGTCATTTTTAGAGTTCTAACCATTGAAAAGTCATGAAATTTTGTGAGATGAATTTTATTTTCATTTAAAAAAATAAAAATATGTTTTTTTCTGAGAGTGTATGTATATATATGGATTTTAGGACTATGGTAAGGTTTGAGGGCTAATTAGGCTTAAAAGAGGGTTGATTTACAAAGGAAGTGGTAGATAGAATATGATTTAGGTAATGAAAATTTTTAGACACCACAAAGGGTATAAATTTAGCCTAAAAATATAATTAAATATTGGGAAATGTATTTGGTTTGACTCAACAAAGGTAAATACCTTAAAATAAGGCTACAAGCCTTATGAGAGCATGGTGAACCTTGGGTGTGAAATTGAAGGGTGAAATATATTTAGAAACTTGTGAGAGGATAAGGTAGGTATGTTTTGATTAATTAATACCATAAATTAAATGATAATAATTCCCTGATACCTAAGGGGATAAATTTAGCCTAAAAATATAATTAAATATTGGGAAAAGTATCTGGTTTGACTCAACAAAGGTAAATTGCTTAAAATAAGGCTACAAGCCTTATGAGATCATGGTGAACCTTGGGTGTGAAATTGAAGGGTGGAATATATTTAGAAACTTTTGAGAGGATAAGGTAGGTATGTTTTGATTAATTAAGACCATAAATTAAATGATAATAATTCCCTGATACCTATAGAAAAAATTGACATTTGAAACCCAAGAAGTTTACCTAATGGAAAAGCTAGTGAAAGCATAAGGAGTTTGTAAAAGGAATGACTTGTATGAGATAAAGTATGAATTGGGAGACATATTAGGAGTTTTATATAATAAATACTTTATTCTAAGATTAAAATAAATAGGTACATATGTTAAAGTGACTATAGAGCCCAAGAGTCAAAGACAAAGATTAAACTAAATATGAAATCATTAAGACCAAATCGAGTAAATCATTATAACCAATTGGGTTTAGCATTAGATGGTGATGTATTTGATACTTATCCCATTATACCTATTTATAATTTTTTTATCAGGGTAAGGTAAGTTTTAAAATATTTACTTGAAATTTGTCTATTTGACATTGGTAAAGCATGTTATGAGGTATGCATGATAAGTAACCTTACAGTGTATTGAGGGAAGGTTTCAGGTCTAATATATTAATTTTAGCATATAATATAATTATAGTGATAAATATAAGATTTAAATTCCCAAAATACATTGATAATGATAAGAATCTAGTAAAGAAAAGATTAGAAAAGATAGAGAGAAAGAGAGCATTGAAGTTCCATGAGAGAAGAGGGAAGATAAAAGACTCAAAAAGAGAGTCAAGGGGGTTAATAAGAGATAAAAAATAAAGGACTCAAAGAATATTAAAGTACCAAAATATCTATAAAATTCAAGTTTGATACAATTGCTAAGATTAATGTCTAAATAGGCCTAGAAAATAAAGAGAAATGGAGATGGATATAGAGAGGGAAGTGGAAGACATAAGAAAAGAATTGGGAAAAGTTATAGAGAAGATATATATCATGGTGAATTTCATTAGAGAATAATAAATCCAATGGATTGGATATAATGTGATAATAAAATTAAAGTGGCCAATAGAGTCACTTGTGAGAGGAAAAAGGCACAAAAATAGTATCTTGAATAATGAGAATAAGAAACAGAGAATAACCTAAAGAGGCATGAGAAGAGAGATGTTTCCAAGTGAGAAACATGATAGAGAGATTTATAAAATGGTTCTCATTGAGGATAACAAGAATAATATGAAAGTGACAAGAATATCACATAAGGGTGAAGACAAGAATTATGGACAATGTATATTCCAAAGACATTCAAAGATATTATGTGGTCTCTCATTTTGTATGCTAAACTTTATTTCAAGTATGTGTATGTAAGTATAAAGAATATATTGGATAAGGAAAAGAATAATTATTCAAATTTGGTGAATTATAGGCTAAAAATATTACCCATGAAGTGGCAAAAGGATGATAATGGAAAATAACCTCTTGAAGAAGACAAGATGATGAAGATTAAGAGCATTCCACATGATGAAATTGAAGAGAAAGAAGAATAATATGATCTATTTTCATGTGTAGTAGTTGAAAAAAAATAAATTATAAACCAAGAAGATAATAAGTTCATCCATGAAGACATAAAGGAATATATTATCTTGTAGTATCTGCCTTTGGAGGTAAATGAATGTTTGAATATTGATTTTGATTGCATCCATGATAAAGGAAAGGTTAATATTGGGAGGAAGAATGACAAATTTTGGCCCTAAAAAAGAAAAAAAGGGTATGGATATGTATGGCCTAAGTGGTTGAAAAAAATTGGTGATGAAGAAAATGATATTAACCTCAAACAAGATATCAAACAAGGCAAAGGCATAGGTGGAAAAAAAGCACAAGTGTGGTGACAAAGCACAAAAGGCAAAGTACGTAAAGTTGGCATGGTAGAGAACAAAGTTTTTAAGAATGAAAGAGGTGTAAAGAGAAGAAATTTTTAGAATAAGAAGGTAAAATGCATCAAATTGGTGATAAATAACATGAAAGGATCTCAAGAGAATCTCGTTGCAAGTGTACTCCAAACAAGCACGAAGATTGAAGAAGTTGGCAAGCCCACAAAGTAAACAAAAGACATAGTTCATGAAAACCAAGAAAATTCAATGAATTTACAGCCATGTTAATAAGGAAATGAATGCATGAAGGAAGACAAGTGTTTTCATGATTTATTTAAAAATATATATATGATGATGTGTGTGAATTTGATTCCAATTATGAAGACATATTGTATATGGAAACCTTTGCCTTAATAAATGAGTGTGTATAAAATCAAGGTGAAGATGAAGAAACTAAAAGAGTGATTAAGAATCATGTTATGTATCATGAGGAAGTTGATATGACTCTCAAAAATTATGGAGTCTAAGGAGAAGATAAAGAAGAAGTTGCCCAAGACAATGGAGAGCGATGTGAACCAAAGTATGATAAAGATTTTGAAAAGATGGATGCATGCAAGGTGTAAGAGGAGATGAGGATGCTGGAAGAGGTATTAATTAATTTTAAATAGTTTCAAATAAGTGAGGTAAAATAGCTAAAGGTCAAGGATGAAATCCAAGAAACACCAAAAGAGGAGCAATAAAGAAAAGTACTAGAAGTTGTGCAAACAAGCAAGTAAGCAAATGGTGTATGAAACAAAAAGGTGAGATATTCCATGGGCCAAGTTCAATCCAATTTTAAATTTTATAATAATTAATATGGATATAAAAATATTGGTCAAATCATGTTTTACTATAGTGAGGATGAAATGAATAATAAATTGCTATTACATAGTGAGCAAGATGATGGGAAAGGGCATCAAAACATGAAGAAGTTTGAAAAAGAGTAAAAAAATAAAGTGTAGATGAGAAAATGGTAGATGCTTACATGCATGATAATAAATTAGAGCCTAAGGAAGAAGATGATATCATGAAGAAGGAGTAAACATCACTCAAAAGGCAATAATCAAGTGAGAATCATGGAGAAGCAAGCTATCAAACAAGTAAGGTAAATAATAATGAACACCAAATGGTTGTAGATGAACATGATAAGGTTAAAATTTAATTATAATAGGTGTAATATGTATAAAAAAAGAGCTTACATCAGTGGGTAAACTTTATAGAGTTGGAAGATACATGGACAAGAAAGCTAGAAAATACTACGAAGAGAACAAACAAGAGTTTGGCAAGGAAGAGAAAACAAAAAAAGATGAAAAATAGTTAAGTAAGAATGAAGGACCCTTAAAGGATAAATTTTAAGACAAGGAAAATGATTCATGGCTTAAGTTTTTCTCCCTCTTGGGGAGTATGATGTAGGAGCATTAAGAAAGAAAACATCAATTTTGTGTTTTGGTCAATAAGAGGTCAAATTTAGTTAAATTTTGATGTCAATGTGTGTGAAGGACATTAAGAGGTTCATTTATGTCCTTTAAATCCATTTAGATACATAGAGTTGTGTTATGTGGCCCCTCGGTGTTTTCCCTCCAAAATAGGGATTTTGAAAATTCAAATGTTTGAAAGAGCCTATGAGAGCATAAACCTAGTCTAAGATGGTTATATGAAATAATGATGGTGAAAGAGTGTTAATAAATATTTTAAATGGTGTTTTAAGTCACATATGTATAAGTAATAAGGTTAAGTAATCAAGTATTAGTAATATGACTATAAAAACCCCACATGGAAGTGCAGTGTAGGAATGTGGTATCTTGTAACCACCTTAACCAATTTTGAAGATGGTTGAAAGGAGAAAGTTTTACATGATTTTTTAGAGAGAAGATATGTGAGAGGTAAAAAGAGAAGCTCCAAGACTGGGAGTATCCTCTTAAGGAAAAGTTGTCAAAGTCCATGTATGGGTTGTTTATGTAAATTGAAGAAGAATCATATGAATAAATAAGGTATTAAGATTTTTTGGTGTTCTATCTCTCTATTTTAGGTATTTTTTTATGAAATATCATATATTTTATTGATAAAACCATAAATTATGGTACATGTTTCTAATGTGTTTGCTACAGGGTGATTGTAAGGAATACAAGCTCCAAGTAAATAAGAGAGGTTTTGAAGTTATTACATTCATTTTCTAGGTTTTGAGACATTATGCTATTGTTTATGGATGTATTTAGTGTATAAAAACCTAAATTAGGTCTAATTTTGTCTTAATACCATATAAAACTAAGTATTTGCATTGATTTTCATTCTCTGCCATACACAATCAAGAAAAAGGTTTTTAGTTGACTATATTTTATAGTTTTTGAACCCTTAATAGATAGAATCAAGATTAAAACATATTACAAAATATATAGGATTTAAAAATAGAACTTTTGGAATTAATTTGGTCCTTTTAAATTCTATATAACTCAAGATATGGAATTTTGAATGCTCACAGCTTGTGCAAGGTCAAGGAAACCCTAGGAGTAGGGTTTTATCATTTTTGAGAGTTATAACTATTGAAAAATCATGATTTTTTTGATATGGCTTGTTTTATCATTAAAAATATAAAAATATGGTTTGGGTTTGAGATTTTATGAATACGTATGGATTTTAGTACTGTAGTAAGGTTTAAGGGCTAATTAGGCCTAAAAGAGGGTTGATTTACGAAGAAAGTGGTATATAGAAGATGAATTAGGTAATTAAAATTTTTACACACCTCAAATGGGATAAATTGATCCTAAAATGTAATTACATATTGCTAAATGTGCATTTTTTGACTTAAAAAAAGATAAATTGCTTAAAAAAGGCTACCAACATTATGAGAGCATGGTGAACCTTAGGTGTGGAATTGAAGGGAGGAGTCTATTTGGAAACTTGTAAGAGGATAATTAGGTATTTTTTATTTAATTAATACCATCAATGTAATGATAACAACTCTTTCAGACCTATAGAAAAAATTGACATTTGAAACCTAAGAAGGTTACCTAGTGGAAAACCTAGTGAAAGCATATGAAGGAGTTTGTGAAAGGAATGAATTTAATGAGATAATGTATGATTTGGGATAAATATGACTGAGTTTATAGCCATCAAGAAGTGCTTCCAATATTAAAATAAATATGCACATATGTTGAAGTGACTATAGAGCCCAAGAGTCAAAGAGAAAGATTGAACTAAAGATGGAATCATTAAAACCAAATCAAGCAAATCATTATGACTAATTTGATTTAGCATCAAATGGTGATTTATTGGAGAATTATCCCACTATACATATGCATAATTTTTTTTTATTTTTGTTTGTAATGTTATCATGTGAAATCTGAACATGTTCATCCAACTAGATTGTTATATCTGCATGATATACTAAAATGCAAATGGCAGGTGATTAGCATGTAATTTATCCAAGGGTTGTAATTATCATGAAGCCAACATGATATGATATTGGTCATAGTTGATAAATTAACCAAGGTATAACACTTCATACTAGTCAACTTGATAAATGATACACCTATGCTTATGAAGAGATTAATGAAAGAGCTATATCAATTGCATGGATTGCCAAAGAAGACCATTTTAGATTGAGCTTCAAAGATGAATTATAGATTTTGGTTGACTTTGAATTCAAATCTGGGTATGTGGTTAAATTTTAGTATTGATTATCACTTGAAAATTGATGGATAGACAAAATTAGTTAGCCATACTTTACAATATCTCCATCATATTTATTGAATTGATTAGCAATACAAGTGGGAGGATTACCTTATATTAGTTTAGTTTACTTACAAAAACTCATACCAATTAACTTTGAAGATGGATCTATTTGAGGCATTATATGGAAGGAGGTGTAGAACACCAATCAGTTAGGATAGGTTAGAGGACATGTTAGTCCTTAAACATGAGATGCTTATAGAAATGGAATAGAAAGTTAGGATAATCATGTAGAGGTTGGTTGAGGCCAATGATAGACATAAAAGTTGTGTTGATCAAAGAGAAAAAAAAGATAATTTATATAGGTGAACAATTATTTCTATGGGTTAAGCCTCAAAAAATCTTCATTAGGTTTACGAAGTCAACAAAACTTTCACCTATATAAGTGGGGCCCTTCAAGGTTTTTGAACTGGTCAATTTTATAGTGTATAGGCTTGTATTAGCACCAGATCTAGCTCTTTTACATAATGTCTTCAATGTATATTATCTTAAAAAGTATCTTGTTGATCGTTCACATGTGTTGGATTGGAATGTTTTACAGGATATGGATCCTAGGGTGGTCATGGTAGAGCCAATCATAATAATTGACACTCATAAACTTAGTTTGTTTAATATAAAAGTATCACAATGTAAGTTCTAGTGGGATCAGAGATAATACCACTTGGGAAGACTATGATGAGTTTTACAGGATGTTTCTACACTTTTTTACCTGATTTATTGTTACATATTATGCTATTTTTATAGTGAATAAAGTTTTAAATTTAATAACTTGTGTTATAATAAGTGTCATCAGGATGATGACCAGATTTAGGGGGAAGGATGTTGCATCCTAATTTATCTCTAATCTAAATAACCTTTTTATCCATAGATTATTATGGTTTTTATTTGATTAAATACTATTGGATTAAGATTTATGTCATATGTTGATTATGGGATAGTCATATGTTACTTAATTTACATGATTGATTACTATGAGATTAGTTATAGTTTTATATTATGTACATTATCATCATGTTTGTTAGTCTATACAATAGTTTTTTAAGGATATATTTATATTTTAGGATAACTACCTTCATTTTTATGAGGTGGATGTAGGACAAATCCATCCCTCAATGTGTTATGGAGGGAGGGAATCATTAGAGAGGGTGGTGTAGATAAGGACATTGGGGGATGATAGAGAGAAAAATTGGAAACCCACACACACACCATAGTAGATTAGCATTTCTTATGTTAATTGTTTGAGTTAGATAGTTGTATTATGTTTTGATTTTTTTTATTTATATTTGTTGTGATCTTGTTATTTTTTCATGATCATGTTGTTTTTTATTGTGTAATTTCACTAATCTAGTTGTGTTACTACATTAATACTTGTTGATTTTATTTCTTAGTTATTTGAATGAATATGTACCTATCTTGTTTTGACTTACTACTATATTAGTTATAACTGACTATTTTATAAAGATTGTTTTATTTAGATTCATTGTTATAGTAATATACAAATCATATTACTTACCTTGATTAGTATGTCATGTGATTAATGATGTTTATTAGGCTATTATTATCATTTATAATAGTTGAGTAAATTTGTATTAAGTCATTAGTAAATCATAAGTTCTTTTATAACATTAATGAATGACATTAGTTGGTATGGTATAATGAAATTAATGTTATTTAATAAAAACTATTATAAATCCTTTTGCCTAGGAAATAAACATGATTTTATACCAAGACAATAAAGATAGTTTTATTTTTTAATGACAAAGGGATGGCATCATTGTGTTTGATGAATCTTTGCAAAATGTCAATAGTTATTTTCTTAACCTTATAAACTAACTTTTATTTTGAAGGTTGAATGCATTGACATTGGTTATTATGTTTAGTTGACTTGTTCTTATTCAAAATTTCTTGGAAATTATAATGTTTGAATATTTTTTATAAAGTCAATTTCATGACTTTATGTTAAGTTGATCCATTAAAAAAAGACATTGATACATGCTAATCTCAATGGGTTTTTGTGGAGTCAATATTAACATGTATACCTCAAGTATGATAATATAAATTTGTTTTATTTTGTTAATAATGGAAAAATTAGGATAATTAGGGTTAATCGGATGTTGACTTAGTGATAATCATACTAGCTTAATAAAAAGAGAGTTTTATTTGGTTTGTATGGAGAAACAGATATTGCTTTATGATTTGGCTAATCATGGCAGTGTGAGAGGTGAGTTATGTGGCATGAAATGAGCATGAAGATGAATAAAATGAAAGAAGGGAGGCCATGGAGGACATGGATAGAGATAGAATATTGGAGAGTGGATTTGAACTTGTAGAGAAAGTAGAATTTCACATCATTAGATTTGGCATTGAAGAATTTGTTACTAGGTCATTTTTTTAAGATTTATATAATTATTATGATGAATTTTTAATAATCAATTTAAAGAAAGGGTTTAATTTATTTTAGTATTTTGAAATTATAAATTAAATTGGACTAAATGACATGACCTATGGATGGATAAGCCATCCACATAACCCTTCATATAACCTTAAACCCTTGATAGAAATCCATAGTTGTAACCCATGCTATGTATAATAGGTTTTCAAATAATCCTTGTAAAGGACTAATATTATTCCATATTATGTGAAAATTTATTAAAAACTTGAGAAATCTATGTATTTTAAGAGTGTGATGGAAATATAAACCCTATATAAAGCTAAAGGGTTAACATTTTTATTAATAGAGTATATATATGACATTGACTGAGGCTATACTTTAGCTTATTACATTAAGGATATGGGGATTTTTGTTAGTATACCATTATTTATTCACAATAAAAATATGGATAGTGTATACACATAATATTTTCAAACTTTTATTGATTACTAAGACTTTGTATCTTGGAGGAACCTATCATGTCTCAATCTCTTTGAGTACATACCTTAAGGAGTGCACCAAGAAAGGGGTGGGAAGACCATTGGTGCTTCATAAGATTATTTTCCCTTTTTCCACTTTCCATCTACACATTTGTCTCATAAAACCATTTACCCTAATCTTTTTATTATTAGTCTTACCCATTCTATACATTTTTCATATCATTATCCTATTTTTTCATGCCTTCACCCCCTTTCTCTAATTGACTGTACTAAGTTGACTAGGTTGACCCTATACAATCTTCAACCTCTAATTATTGTACAGGGATGACTAAGTTAACCTTGTACTATTTAGGATTATTTTTCACTTAGAGTTTTGTTTTCCCTTCATCTGACCTAGCTTGGGATCTAGTGATTTATCTCCCAAAAACATATAGGGTCAACTCTATTAACCCTGTATAGCTGACATATTCGGAAGGATTTAGGGAAAGATATGCCTATATATATGAGTTAATTTACAACCATTTTAAAATAGAGAATAAAATAAGAATAAGTGCAAACAAATATATGCTTTTTGATTATTCTACTTGAGAAATAAAGCTTAGGGTTCCATACATTCTTTGGAGATACAAATCTTATCTTGTAGAGAAGTATTTTAGATGCATAGATAAGTTGTGTAGCCTAGAGCTGATTTTTATTTATTATCCTTACATACCAAAACAATCTCTTTCAAATCACCTTGGCCAAGGGAGAGATTGAGACTTAGTGGGTTCATCTTCAAGGTAAGTATTCCTAACTTTATTTTTCCTTTATAAGAGTAGATAGATAATGGAGTTGTGCTTCTCTCCCATGCATTAGTATTTTGTATACATTTATGTGAGTATATGTATTATATGCATGTTTAGTTTAGTTCATTTTGTTTCTAACCACCACTTTGTGGAACAAGCTTTGGTGTGTACTATATTAGTTTTACTTTCTTGTTTATTACAATAGAGTGAACATTAAACCTAGGACTTTTTTAGGATTGTTGAATGATTGTGTTAGAATGTAGACTTTGAAACCATTCCTAACATGGTGCATTATGACAAGTGATCCCATAATTATGTCTATTGGATCCCCATATTGGTCATGTTCTCTCTTAATAAATGTATTCCAATAGGAAGTGTATGTATGTTCTATCTTCTCTGAGTTAGGATTGATTTAAAGACATGATGTATTTTTTATTGCATACATTATGGTGAACCTGATGTGAAATAACACTTGAACTATTTTTTCACTTATTTAATTCTTTCATCATTATTTTTATCATATATTTACCATATTAAATTGACTCCATCGACCCAACTCTAATTTATATGCATAGGATTTTATGTACATGGTACTAGATGGACCTTGTTGACCTATTACATGTTTTTATATTTTTATACATCTAATACAAACTACTAGGTTGACCTAGTCAACCTTGTACATTTTTATGCACTTAACAGTAAGTTTTTACAAAGCTTGAACAACCCAGTCAACCTAGTTAATATAATTTACAAGCATATATTAAGGTTCTTAAACAACAATATTCATTATCTACATCTCTGATCCACCAAGGTTCCTTTCTATCTCTATCTCTTTATCTATAGTCTTTCCTTTTGCATTTTGTATTCTTTAAAACTACCCTTGCATAGTCAACTAGATCAACCCTACTGACCTAGTTTTGTGTTTTATATGTTATCTAGATAACTAAGTCAACTTTGTCAACCCTATTCATTTTTAGACCTTACTTTCACAATATAGGATCGACCTTGTCAACCCTATTCTATATTCTATGCATATATTTTTGACTATATCAACATTATACCTTATTTCAAAGTTGGAATTAACCTTATATTCTAGTAATTAATTCACACTTTCTTTTCTTATTATTTTCATGCTTGAAATAAAACACAGATTAATTATGTGGTTTTCAATTAACCATTTAGTTTCAATACTTTCTATTTGATTCACACATGACCAAATCACAAAATCTAAACAAAGATTTTAACATTTATCTACCCAAGGCCAACCTACTTGGATTTCATCACCAATAGGGAAGCTAGCTTGATGTTCTAGTCAAGTATAAAGTATGGTTAATGGTATATTATCGATAATAACATAATACCCTTATCTATATAGTAAGTGAAGTAATGGGGTAGACCCTAATAGAAATCTTGTATCATTACCACTATAGATCCCTTTCAACCCAAACTACATAAAACCATCCTTAGATTTCCATTCTAGTTCCTTACAACTAACTTCCCATAACATTTAAAATCATATATTAATAATCTAATAAAAACTTAGGTTAACCAATTAGTTATCTCTTTACTTCTAAGTTTACTACTTACTCTTTGCTCAATTGTATTTTGTATTGCAAAAACTTGCATTAGCCAGCATTGGTGAAAGGTTTTATGTTGTGTGTTTCAATTGGATTGGCTAACATTGATCCAATTTATTGTGTGTTTCATTTTAGTTCTTTTTTTTCAAATTAATTTCAAAATTTATCTTGTTTTAGTTCACAAGTTGTTATAGGCTTATTAATTTTCCCTTTCTATTGTACTGGATCGACCCAGTTGAACCTATACCTTTTTTAGCCTATGTTCACTATACTGGATCAACCTAGTCAATCTTTTACTATTTTTAGACCATGCTTTCTCTTTTTATATCCTTTGTTTACTATACTAGATCAACCTAGTTGACCATGTACTATTTGAGACCCTATTTTTGTGTTAGGTCAACCCAATTAAACCTATACTATTTATATCATTTCTTATTTCCTTGATTTTTCATCTCTATTTATTTCCCTTCATCATGTACTTTATGCTTGGTGTTTATTTTATTCTCAACTTATTCCTTCTATTATGATCCCTTCTCATACCATGACCTCTTCTTCTCTAACTTCTTCCACCTCCATGCCTAGTATATCCACTAACATGATAGGTTCTACATCTAGTGGACCTCTCATAAGATCTATTATCCTTAATCCATCCAATAGTGCATCATTTTCTACCCAAGGTAATAATTCTACTAGTGCTTCTTCTTCTCAACCATTCACTACTCCATATTTTGCTACACAAGCACATTTTACCACTAGTGCCTCATATTCTCATAACTCTTCTCAAGCTCCTGTCAACACCAATAGTGGTACCCAAGCCACTAATACCACCTCTAATGCTTATAATAATTCTAATCAAACACATCAACCATTGTTACAAACACTCAATCAGATGAATACCTTTCAAGCTCATAACAAAAATCCAATGATGATAATGAAAAACCATCTTCTCCATCTTCAATCTCATCCTCAACCAGTGGCTTGGGGAACACACAATTAGAATGTTCCCCCTCCTCCTCTTTAATATTCTCAAGTCAATCTCATTATTCAACCTCCTTTTGTCAACAAAACAATTAAGTATCTTCAGAATGAGCCTCTTACTATTCAAATTACTAACATTGATATAGGAGCTGTCACACATTAAATTTCTTATAATGGATCAACTAATCCTACCCTTCATCTTAATTTTTTTTTAAATATTTATAAGGATTGGGTTAAATTTATCACTTTTTCTGCTACCAAACTATTGGCCAAAACCTTCATAGGTGATGCCTTAGATTGGTACAACTAACTTAGAACTCATTCCATTACTAGTTTGGAGGTTTAGTGAATGCTTTAGTTCAATAATTCCAAATGAGTGATCTTCTTAAAAACATTTTGTCCCACTTCATAAATTTCAAATATCTTGAAAATGAAACTACTCAAGCCTTTGTTAAAAGCTAGAAATATTTGTAAAATAAATGTGAACATAACATGGCTGATGATAATATTTTCCATCTCTTTAGCAATGCGCTTTTTCCTAAACTTCAATATTAGGATTTCACTCTCTCTCCTTGTACATTGGAGGAGGCTATTGACCAAGATAAATGACAAGATTTCCTTATGCATTAATTTGAGCCACCCCAACATTTTTGGGTTCCTCATCTCTTACTTAAGAAAATAAATCACAATGTTACCAATGATGGTGTTATATATTCTTATGACACCATTCAAAATGTTCATTAAAACCAACTCCTCCTTTTAACAATATACTGATCCTCATTTTTCTTCAACAAATAACATTAATGTTCATAAAACTCTATCCTTAGCTAGATTGCTTAATCTTCTACCTAGGCCTCTTCCATAAGACTTGACCCTACCCATCATATGAAATCCTGGTATGATCCTAACAAGTTTTTTTGGTTTCATGCTAGTTGGGGTCATTATCATGAGACCTATAGACAACTTTGTAATTTATCTATGGAATTTCTTCTGGGTCCTAATTTTGATCACAATTCTATCATTCAAAAGTGTCAACAAGCTTATGAAATTGATTTTAAGGATTATAAATCACATGATAAAATTTCAATCCTTAAACCAAGCCAATGCTCATTTGGCTATCTATAAATACCCTCTTCCTAATCATCAACCTATTTAAGACAGTCAAGACAAAGCCACCCCTTCCACCAAAAAATTAGAAAGTCTTATTGAACCCACTTATGAAGAGAATGTGGTTAACATGAATAATATGCAAAGGATGGTTACTTTTATCGATTCCTAACCTATCTACATTCCATCTAAAACATACCATGTTATCTAGGATTATTCTCCAACTAATTTAAATGAGCTAGGGTAAGATAATATTATTATTTTTGATGATCCAATTTCTAATTCTCCCTTGGATAACACTTCCTTTTATATCTCTACCACCATTAATTCATCTTATAACACTAATTATACTCAACCACCAACACTTCTTATACCAATTCTAAAAATCAACTTGAACCAACTACTTCATCATCACAACATGATTTACAACCTTATTCTACGACTTTTCCTTTTTACCAACATAAATTCCAATGCACTTTAGCTCCTCCTTCTAAGGACATCCTTAATATTGTGCACCTATATCTAATAACCTTCTTATGGGTTATGATGAGTGGGATCCCATCATGGAGCTCACTAATTTACCATCTTATATTTTTTTCCTTGAGCTTATGAGGACTTCTCCATGTCATATAAACTATCTTATGTAACTATTATTTGAAATAAATATCCCTCATCCTCCCTTAGCAGGATGGGAGGTAGCCTTATCTAGATCTAAGGATAGTATATTAGAACAATTTGAAGAGATGTCTATCAATATTGATGAAACTATATACACTTCTCTTTCCTTAAAATTTCTTATGGCTTCTATGATTATTAACAATATTTTGTTTTGTACGGATGATCCTCCTTTATTTATTAGTGTTAAAATAGGTGATATCTAAGTTAAGCATGCATTGATTGATGAGGGTTATGTCACCTACATTTCCCCCTTGGACTTCATTAAAACCCTTGGATAATAATAATGTAATCTCAAGTCTACATGCAATACCTACCAAGGATATGATAGAAGAAAAATGCCTCCTTGTGTGTGGCTTCCCATTACTATACCACCTATCAACATTAAAACCCTTGGATAATCATAATGTAATCTCAAATCTATATGCAACACATACCAAGGATATGATAGAAGTAAAATACCTCCTCTAAGTTATGTGTGGCTTCCCATTACTATCCCACCTATCACCATTCATGTGAAGGTGATGATCTTTAAATTTCCCCTTTCTTATAACATCTTGCTTCTAAGGTCATGGACTCACCGTATGAGAGTTGTTTCTTCTTATGCCTAAAAATGTGTTAAATTCCCTCATAATGGATCCATTTATATGATTTAGGGTGAAACTAACCCTTGAAATTTTAAACAATTCCAAGATAGTGGTGTCTTCAAGATTCCTACTCTTGAACCTTTGCCTAGTGTTTAATTATGTGAGTCTTAACATTTTAATTTTCCTATTAATTCAACTTGAGGTTACAATGGGAACCCCAAACTCATTGGAAACATTCTTCCTAACCTCTTGGATTCTAATGATGATGAGCCTAATGATATTAACCCAAATATTAAAAATTTTGATCTCTCACCTCACCTCATGTCATAGCTTCCTCTTCCTTGAAGCCTCATTATCTCAAGCCTCCTTATGATGATATTCCCATAGTCTTAACCAAGAATTAACATTCTATTCATCATACTTATTTGAATGACAAGGTTATCCCTACTCGTGTCATTGATCTTCACACCCTAGATTATGATGATGGTTATTACTTAGATGATTCATTCTTAGGTGGTCTAGTATAGGCCTGTGATGCTGAGATTATCCATTATTTTTCTTATTTACCTGATTATTTTCACATACCTTCTCATCTTCCTTCATTTATAGTTCCTAATTTTATTATTTTTCCTCCTTATTATAGGGTAGAGATGCTGGCAACACCTCCAATTTTTGAGGAGCCTAGTAGGATTATGCTCATGGATCATGCTATGATTGGGCCTTACCATTTTGCTAAGTACCTTGATCACTTAAGTTGGTTTAATCTTGAAATTAGTATGACCCTTTCTAGACCTTATATATATCCCACTCCTCCCTTATTATATCCCTTAATGAAGCCCATTCCCACTCCCACTATAGTTGAGCCCATTCTTTCTTCTCATCTATTTAATCCTGATCCCACTCTTATTATTACTGAGCCTACTCCTATCTCTTATCTCATTTCTCCTTCTATTGAGCCTAGGTCCATTCCTCCTCCATCACCACCTTCCCTTTGTGATGGTTTGATTATTTTTCCTAAGATGGTTCTATTTCCCACCAAACGGGATAATGAGTACTCTCTAGATTCTTCCACTCCTATTACACCTCCTTCAATGATTAATTCTCATAAGATCAATCAAAATCATATATGTTTCTTCCATGGGATAAATAATCATTATTTTACCCATTGTCACAAGTTGTGATAATACATTGATACTTTTCATCCTTCCTCTCTTTCTTTAGATAAATCCATTCCTCCCCAAATAGTTCTACTTGGATATATACCTAAGTATCGTGATGTGTATTATCTATGTCACCAATGTGGTACCCATCACATTGATCATTGTCACATCCTTCAACAACACCTTAAGGATCACTTTATAGATATTTTTGGATCTTATTCCATTCCTCCCATAGGTCATCCCCATAATAAGGCTTCTCCTACTTTAACCATGGCTCCACCTCTAGAGGTTTCATCACCTCCTATGGTCCCTTTGTCACCTTTTATGCCTCCACTCATGATTCTTTCACCTATGAACCTTCCCTCACCTATGGATCCTTCTCCACCAATGATTCTTACATCTCCCATGCATTCTCCTAAGCATCCTTGACTAATTTCAATCCTTATCATGATCTATCAATCATTCCTAATTTTTTTAGTTGAGGAGATTAGAAGAGAAGTCATATCCCAATTTTCATTGAATATTGATGAGACATTAGTAGTAATTTGTATCTAGTTTTATAGAGATTTATTTGATGTCTTGGATATTTGTGTGGGTATATTTATAAATACTTATGAGCACATACATGGCACATTTAAATTTACATTTTGATTGGACATGTGATCTAATTTTATTTTTATCTATCTGTTATATAATTTGACATTGTGTCAAATTCATATTTTTCTTATATAGTGATTTTACCTTTTGTACTATATATTTTTTATATTTGAATATGATTGTATTTATTTATCATTTTTTCTCTTTATTTATTAAGTTTTTCTCAAAAATCTCTTATTATGTCTTCATAATTATTTGCTTTCTTATCTCTATTTTCATAGTTAATTATCATTGTGACTTGGTTATACCAACCTTGTTCCCTTTGACCATTATTTTTATCACCATGTGATTAGTTAGAAAATAATGCATCCAATTATACTTTCCTTTCACCATTCCACCTTTGTATATCCTTTTTCCCTTCTTCTATTTTTGCAAACTAAGCATATACATGGTTGGGACTTAATATCACATGTTAGTTCATTATTAATCCTAAGTGTCCTAGTCAGTCTTTGTCTTTGGTTACTTAGCTTCATTCAGCCTTAGGCTAAAGCTCATTCATGTGTATCACTACATATCTCATGATTATTCATTCCAAATCCATATAGAGGAGGAATATTAAAAATCCATGAAAAGTTAAAATACAAATCATTTAAAAAAAGGCAATGATATAAAAGGAAAAAATATTATTAAAAGTCAAATCACATAAAAAGATGTGATTCAAAGCACATCTCATTATTTTATTCAAATCTCAAACTCCATAGTTGGCCTCATGATAGCACTGAGGTCCTTTGGGGTGTTTTAGACTAGTAGATTAGAAAAGGAGAATAAAAAAATCCTTTTAATGTTACCTACTTTCTCATGCAAGTACCCAATCTTCACAGTAGACCAACAAATCTGTAAGGGGTCTTGAGGAATGGGGAAAACGTCATGGGAAGGTAAGTCCATTTTACATTTTGTTATACCAACCTACCTTCTTGAGTTGATCTTAGTAGCATGCTTATATGACTATAAAGCTTTGTGTCTATACAAAATATGTTCCTTTGTACATTGATGGTCACTAGTCACTTAGTGTCTTCTCATGCCCTTAGTATACCTCTTTCCTCTTAAGGTCTTCTCATAAGATGCCTAAGTCTTGGTTTTTACATTTTTTTTTCATTCCCTATATCCCTCATATTTCTTCTTTAGAAATATTGTTTTTTCTACTGATCACTCCTGTTGGGATTTCATTTGTGAGTTACTTTGTAAGATCATGGATAAGACTTGGCCATCCTCACAAATTACCATCATAGCACCTTCCTATCACCCACATCCTTTGTTACCCAATTTTATTGATTTTTACACCCTAGTGGTGTTCTCTTTATGAGTTTTAGTGTAATAGTGTGAATAGGACCCAACATTCCTCACAAAATTTTCCAATAATCCAAGTCATAAATAACATTATGTGTCAAATATGAGATAAGATGTGATTTATTATGAAGTTACACATCATTGATATGCTTTTCATATTGATTTAGTATGTTTTATGATTATTTTATTTCTATTTCACTTTTATTTTCTTATTTTCTTAGTGCCTATAAGAATATAATAATTTATTGAATTTTTCATACTTCTAAATTTGAATTAGTGTTATCAATTTAAGACCAATAATTTTTCCAATTTTTTTTTCTCTTATACTTCCCAATGTGATTTCGTATTGATTCACTTAATTTTTTTAATACAATTTGTGCCCTTTTACATACCTTCTATTTTATTACATTGTTTTCATACTTCCCAACATGATTTAATATGATTTTACTTATTTTAATTTGGTGCAAAAACCTTTCACTTTGGTTTTAAAACAAATTCTTTCTTTTACCATCTTTTTTGACCATCCCTTTGTTCTTTATACTTGGTCATTTTCTTGTTATTACACATTTACCAACTTGAAAGTTTGTGTAGTACATTTTTAATTGATTATATCTATATATATATCATGAGGTTTTTATACATGTGCAACCATATCTATAATTCTCTATCTATATGGTTGGGCTCTATAATATCTATCTCATGTCATAGCCATGCTTCTTGTCACGGCCTTAGTTTGACTCCTCAAAATAATACACTATGAAGAGGTTATCTGAGATCTCAATCCATCCAACTATCCCTCTAGATATGCCACATGTGCCTATATCTATACTATCTAGGATAAGGTCATCATGTGTGTCATTCTCTCCTTTTTCACCTATGTCATATGGATTAGGTTCACTATATGTTCTTGTGTCATTGGCATCACTATATCTAGATGCATAGTTCTCTCTTTGACTAGGGCCTACCATGTTTATCTCTTACCTATACCCATCTCTACTAGTGGTTGCATCCTCTCTCTCTCAATGCTCATATCTATCTTTCTACCTCTCTAACTAATTTTAAATATCTAACTTGAGCTAAGGTAGATGGTATACTAAGGTTCTCTAATGTAGTAAGGTCATATGTCTATAAAGTCTCATCTAGGATGTCATGGAGTGTTCCCCTCACAAGGGACCCCCATTTCTCCTCTTCATCCTTAGATACACATAAAAAATCACATCTAAATATATATTAGATCATTATTATATCTCAAAATATCTATCTCCCTCTAGTCTCTCTTTAAAAATAAAATCTTAAGCAATAATTTAATCATCTTTATTACATGTTTATGTCTTAGCCACCATGGTCTCACCATCTGCATGACCACCTAACAAAATCTCTCCATTCAAGCAACCTCCTAACACCTCCTTTATAGGTCTCCTCATTAGATTAAATATCATTTTCATGGCTTGAATTTGATTTAGCCTATGCCTAAGTGGACTCTTTATCATCCAACTCTCCTCTTGCTCACCTATTGGGTCATCATAGATGGTGATAGTCTCTAATCTCTCATACTCTTCTTACCTTCATTGATGTCATGTACTCAATCATTATATATCATATCATTATGGAGTTGGTGGTGGTATCTCTAGTGCCAATTACTCCACACCCCTCTCCTCCTCCTATGTTCCCTATCCTACTCATCTAATTCAGGTCGCTCATGATGTAGTCTAAGCATCGACTTCATCACTGGTGGCCCTAGTCCCCTCTTCCTTTATGGCTCTCTCACATGCCAAAACCACTACTCAAGCATCAATATCAATGTTACTTGATGAGGTAATCCAATTTATAATAGTACCTATGCCACTATATGTGGATTTCTCCACTAGGTGTAATGTCTAACCACCTCTATCCTAGTTATATCTGGTACAACTATGTCTTAACTTATCCATGTAGTGACTATGTACCCATATGGATGCCAAATTATGTGTTCACATCTCACCATTTATAGTGTTATCACATGGGGCATAACCCATGCTACATGTTCCTCTCTCCATCTCCATACTAGAGGTGACCTATCATCGATTGTATG
This sequence comes from Torreya grandis, assembly GCA_037957365.1. Lineage (NCBI taxonomy): Eukaryota > Viridiplantae > Streptophyta > Pinopsida > Cupressales > Taxaceae > Torreya > Torreya grandis. The sequence continues at coordinate 752,739 of JARHVA010003201.1, forward strand.
GGGGAACCTAGTTGATCGATACATGGGAAACCTCTCCTATATCCAAGCCATTAGTAATATGATTGGTCTTATTAACTTTTTCCCTTTGACCATCACCTCATATAGATCATGTATAAGGTAGACATAGATGATAAAGCGAAGATCATATATTACTCTCTCTTCTAGCATCATCCTACTCAAGGCTACCATGAACAATGGTACCTTGCCATATGACTTGTGACATAACACTCATTGTGTCATAAGCCCTATCATTATTTTATTAATATCTAAAATCTATGATCCATATAAATCAAACATACTAATGCTCATACCTATCAATATCATCTTTGATCTATTATCTCATATGGTTAAGGCTCTCCTCTCCTCCATGATGTTTGGTATACATGTAGTCACTGATGTTACTTCTACTGATAACCTTAGGATGACATGCACATCCTCTAGACTAATATTTATGTCTACCACATCCCCATCCACCTCCCATATTAAAGTTTTAGTCAATCATTCTCAACATCTAAGTAACATGACTAATAGATCTACATTCAAGGGAATCCTACACATTTCAGTTATCTCTCTTAGGCCTATAAATACTAGTCTAGATCTATTTCCTATCATCAAATACTCTAATAGATCTGGTAGCCATGATGCATCTACCAATCTCTAGAACTTGGTCATCCCTACAACCAAGAAATAAAAAAATATATATTATATCCTCCATGTCATGTATAATCACAATACATTTTTTTTACAATTTCAATAAAAAATAAGCCTAAATTTCTTTAATTCATTTAGCTTTACCTATTTTTAGCCTACTTGGCCATTTTTGCCCTTACCTAGTCATTTTGGGTCATTTTATCCTTCTTTCATCCTTTTTCACGCATTTTCATACCATTTTGGTTCTTTAGTCAACCTAATTTGACCAAAAATTCCCTCTTTTGACCTAGTTGACTTAAAAATCTAAGTCAACACTCTTGTTTTCCCTTCCCTAATACTGCATAGAAATTTTGGACTTTTTAGATTAGTTGAAAAACTATACTAGGTTGCCATTATATAAAAAATACAAGGTTGGCACATACCTACTAGGTTGGCAGTGTGTATTTTTATCCTTTTCAACCTACTAGGTCAACTAGGTTGACCCAGTTGTTTTTCATTGTCGACCCTTGCATTTTCCTTAAAAGGTGCCTTTGTGTAATTTTATTCCTAATTCCATCAAACCCATTTCCAATATTAATTTTTACTACCTATAAAATCTAATTTGGATTTATTTTTACATTTAAAAATGTTAAAAAATATTTTTTTCTAAAAATACACTTAATTCATTAAATTACTCAAAAACTAGGTTAAGATTCATAGTTGCATACTTATAGTGCACCCACTATTACTCTTGGAGATCCCCCTCACCATCCTAGATCATTTATTCTCTATAGATATTGTTTTATCTCCTTCACAAGTCAAAATAACCAAAAGACTTCTCTTTCTCCCTATTTTATAAACATTTTTCAACAATTCAATAATTTTAATTATTTTAAGGTAGATTCCTTATTTTATCTATATCTTTGTTTCTATTCATTCATTTATAAAACCATAAAATGTGTTGGATTCATGATGATGTATAGTATATTTTCCACTATCATATGCCTATCTTCTAAACATTTAAATTTTTGGCTATTTTTTTCACTAACTTCTACAGGTTCTCCTAGTGTTCTTCACATTGGATGCCTTCACATCTCTTACAGCCTAATAATTTATCCAAAATAATAATTAAATAAATGTATGTGATTTTATTTTTTTCCTTTCATTTATCTTATTTTTTCCTTTGTACTTTACTTAGCATCAACATTGTGTGTTATCATGTTATATTCCTAAAGTACCATCATGAGTTGTGCGTACATGACACATGATGAGATTCAAGTGGGACATATGTATACACATACTATTTTCAAAATTTTATTTATTACTAACACTTTTTATCTTATAAGAACCTATTGAGTCTCAATCTCTCTAAGTACATGCCTTAAGGGGTGCACCAGGAAAGGAGTGGGTAGACCATTGGTGCTTCATAACATTGTTGTCCATTTTTCCACTTTCCATCTACACCCTTGTCTAATTAAAAATTTACCCTAAGCTTAATCTTCTTAATCTTACCAATTCCAAACATTTTTCATATCATTATCCTCATTTTTCTTGCCTTGACCCCCTTTTTCTAGATGGCTATACTAGGTTGACTGAGTCGACCCTATATAGTTTTTAGCCTCTAATTACTATATAGGGTTGATTGGGTCGACCCTATACTAATTAAGGGAATTTTTTAGTTGGATTTTTGTTAGACCTTCAGCCAGCCTATCTTTGGACATCATGATTTATCTCTTGAAAATATACAGGTTTGACTCGGTCAACCCTGTAAAACCAAAATATTTAGAAGGATTTATGGCAAGATCTACCTATATATACAAGTTCATTTCCAACCATTTGAAAATAGAGAAGCAAATAAAAATAAGATCAAATTAACATATGATTATTGACCATTATTCTTGAGGAATAAAGCTTAGGTCTCAATAATCTCTTTGGATATATGAATCTTATCTTATGGAGAAGTCTTTTGGATGCAGAGATAGGTTGTGTAGCCTAGAGCTGATTTGTCTTTATTATCATTAAATACCACAACAATCTCTTTCAAAGCACCTGTCCAAGGGAGAGATTGAGAATTATTGGGTTCATCTTCAAGGTAAGTATTCCTATCTTTATATCTCCTTTATAAGAGTAGATAGATAATGCAGTTTTGACTCTCTCCCATGCATTAAGATTCTATATACATTGACATGAGTATATGTCTTCTGTACATGTTTAGTTTGTTTTATTTTATTTCTAACCCTCATTTTCTACCAAAATCTTTGGTGTGCACTAGACTATATTTACTTTCTTATTTATTAGAATATAGTGAACATTAAACCTAGGAGTCTTTTAGGGTTGTTGCATGATTGTGTTAGACTATAGGTTTTAGAACCCTTCCTAGCATGGTGTATTGTGACAAGTGATCCCCTAATCAATTATAGAATATCCCCACATTGGTCATGATCCCACTTAACAAATGTATTACCAATTGAAAGTGTGCGTATGCTCTATCTTCTTTGAGCTAGGATTGATTTATAGACATGATGCATTTTTGATTGCATATAGCTAGGAACTGGGTATTATGTGTTTTGTGTATGATAAAATACTATAAATTTATAATTGGGTATAAGGTTAGAATATGTATATAAATTATTGATAAAATGAAAGGAAATATGGTTTTTATCATTATTCATACACACACACACACACACACACACACACACACACACACACACACACACACACACACACACACACACACACACACACACACACACACACACACACACAGTCATACATAAATACATACATACATGTGTGTGTGTGTGTGTGTGTGTGTGTGTGTGTGTGTGTGTGTGTGTGTGTGTGTGTGTGTGTGTGTGTGTGTGTGTGTGTGTGTGTGTGTGTGTGTGTGACTGTGTATATAAACCATACAAGACTTTGATGACTTAGGGTATATATATATATATATTAATGCATATACATGTATATATATAACACTATATATATAAATGATCATGAAATGGTGACCATGTGACTTTGAGGTGACTTAAGGTTGTACACAATTATATATAAATTTGATTGGGTTTTATGTATGTTGAAATATGGCTATGTAGTTAGCTAGGTATAATTACACACACGCACACACACACACACACACACACAATGTGTGTGTGCCTATATAGGTTAAATTGAGAGATATTCATTGATATCAGGTAGTATTATAACCACGAGTTGTATTTGGGATAAATGGTGTTTGAAAGATTAAAGTTTACTTATTTTATATAAAATGTATAAACATTATTGGTTGAGAATTATGTATATACTTAAAAATGAATATTTGTATTTGATTGTGTATTCAAATTTAATATATAAGTTTATATAAGGTTATTTTAAGTATTAATATTATTATATAGAAAAAAAAATCTATGATAAATTCAAATAATACTATATAAAATAGAGGTTTGAGTATAATAGTCGACTATGTAAACTTTTTTTCAAATATTATGTTATTTGTGTATCTTAGCATGAATAAACTCAGATTATTTTGTGAATGTGATTTTAAGGATGTCAAATAGATTTATAAGCAATTGATTATGTCTTTTGAATTATTTGAATTTATAGATATTTGTTGGTTGTGTTTGAATTGATAACTATATAGATTTTACAATTTTGTGTTTATTTAGTCCAACCACTAAATTAGGAATTGATTAAATTTATGAATATTTGAGATGAAATAATATAGTTTAATGTAAAATTTTATGTGATGATATAAAGAATATGGAGAGTATACCATATGCATACTTTAAATTTATATTGAATAGGTTATTAATCATAAAACTATGTATTTTAATATATGCATAAATGTATGAAATATACATGTGATTTAGCTATCATATAGTAAATCGTAAATTCTATTGCATATAGAGATGCATATACCATGTTCAATATGTGTGAACAAAAATTACATAGAAAATTAATATGGGTGCTTTGTTATGTGTTTAATTTTTAGATGAAGCATTAAAATAAGGTATTTAATTGTTTAAATATAGACCTTATTAAGTTGTTATATGAATGGATTTTTTTTATATTTATGAAAATGACCAAAAAAATAAGATGTGAGTAAAGCTATGTTTCATGGATGAAATAACATTTTGAGTCACATATTGATATTGGGTAACTTGTAGTCTAAATATAATTCTTACCTAGATGATATGTTTATATTGAGGACTATTTATGATTCTAATTATTATTTTGTAATAAATAAGATGATTATTAGATTCATTGCATTACATTTTATGGACTATATGAATGCATTTGATATTTTTGTACTTAGCATATTTTATATCTTTTAAAAATAAATATTTTGAATGAATCTATTAGTTTTCATATTATTATATAATTAACCAAATCTTGAATTTATGACACTATATAATTAGTGGATGTATTCCATTAGCTTAATTATCACCATCAATGCAAAATGAGGTGTAATCGGATTGAGTGGTGTGTATGAAATTGAATGATCCTAGAGATCATTAACTATTTGAAAACCTTTGCCAAATTAATGTTTATGATAGTGAGATATCATGTTATAATAGATTTCATTATGGTACACATCATGTATTAGTTATCCTACATCACATGGGTTCTAGTTTGTCACTCTAGATTCCCACATTGTCATTATTTACCCATCTATGAAGGCAGGGCCATTTCCTTATTGGGATATAGTTTTATGTATCGATGGTCCATGGTTGGTGTGTAAAAACACTCAGAGGATTCTCTCCCTCCCTATAATATTACTATACTAGAGACTACACTTGAGATTACAGATAGATGCTTGAGTTCATGTAGAACTCATGATCCATGGATCTTTCTATCATTGTATTATTATTTATTGATAAAATTTTACTATTTATTCAGTTGTATATCTACAATAGTGGTTATAATTTTATATTAGTCATGGATGAAATTGTATTAATATTTTAATGAAATAAATGTAGTGTTTATTGTATATTCAACATTATACATGATTTTTTATTATCATGGTGATCATTAGCTAAATGGATTATCTATAAACCTTATGGGGTTAACTAATATAATACATTTAGTTAAATATCACTTAGTTATATTTATCATGGCAAAATCTATTAGATGAATATGTGTAATTATTTAAAAAAAATACTCTATTCTGGTAAAACCTAGTGGGGTTTTTAGAAAGAAGGTGAAGAACAATAAATCTAAAACCTAGGTGGTACTTGAACTTTTTACTCAATATACTATGGGCATAGGTCAAGTCTCAGAGGTCAAAGTGTCCATGGAGGCCCTACTCCAAGTGTATCAGATATTAGTGGTGAAATTAGAGGTGATATTTTGAGATCCACCATTTAATTTGGCCATGTTGGATTAGGATTTTATCTTAATATAAATCATGCTAGCTGCCAAGGAGGTGTAATCCAAGTAGTTAAGAATTAGTTAATCAATGACTTATCAATGTTTCAATTAGGTGGTCCATCAAGTATCTATTGATGGAAGTGGAGGATATTATATCATTTTTTTAATTCATGTAGTTATAACTAACTTTGGGAGGCCATCATTACCAAAGATGGGAATCTCATGCTATTTGGAGGCAAACCCCATCCTATATATATTGTAAATTTTAATCCATTTGAAAGGTCGAAAATTTTGGTTTCAAATTTATATTAGAATCAAACTAGGATTACACCTAATATTCCTCACCATTTGAGATTTAAGTGTCTACCATGTTTGGCATTTTATAAAATAAACTTTGTTTTAATGAATGTTATTTTTTTATTTTTATTAAACTAGTTGATTTGTTTTCTAATGTGTTAGTCATTTCTATTTTAGATAAATGTTGATTTTAAGGAATTGAACAAGTAATTTATTAATAAATTCAATTCATTGGTTATAATTTTCTCACTATTATAGCTCATTTGTAAATATTTCCTGCTTTCTTTGTAACACATTCAATCTATGTTCTTAAGTTATAGATTATGTTAAGGAATTTGTGTGTTACCTACTACATGGTATTTTAGGTGTTGGTATTTAGTTAAATATTCATAAATTAAGAATTATTATATGTTTTCCTTATATTTATTTCCTTAGGTAAATATAAATTATATCCCTTAGTGAAACTTGACACATAGTGGTACAATTATGGTAGGGCACATGACATCTTAGTTCTTGAAGCGTGAACATTCTTCTAAGCCTAGAATCATCTCTTTTTTTCTCTACCTTGAATTTAAATTTATTTATTTATTTTGGATTTAAATACCTATAATATAATTTATAAATTAATGAGGTTTGATTTAATGGTAAATAATGGGTTTTTTCGGTTGTTAGTAAATTTTAGTGCAACCACACATACAATGAACCTCAATGGTAACAACTACTAATAAATTAGTAGTTTTAACACCAAATATTTCACCCTTGATGAGGTTTTTCAATCATGATCAAATATTTTTGTAACATTAGAATACCTCTAGACCTATGTGTTGCTTATAGTAGAGGTAGACCTCTAGGTTTAAGGGCTAGCTCCCTGAATTAATCTTGAAATGTGTATCACCTATGCTAACTAATTACTTGTGGGAAAAGGGGTAGAAGTAAGAATGAAATTAATTTTTTATAAGGATGTGATACACCATAATTATTTTCACGATCCTATCATACTTCATTCACTAATAAAAAAGACCTACAAACTAGCTTCAAAGTCTTAAGATGTTCTAGCATTAGTATTTTAATATAGAAGTGATATGTATTAGAAAACTCAAAGTAAGTGGGCCAAAAATAATATCATATAATATAAGGACAATTTCACACTTTAATGGATCCAAAAACACTAACTACACTCAATATGACCTATTATAATGAGAACTTCTTGCACTAGACATGAAAGGACAAGGAGAAGTAAGGATAGAAGCTTATCACTAGAATTCACCATTCATCACTTTGTACACTTATAAAATATGTTTGTGAAATAAAAAATAGATTTATTATAGTATTAAAAGGAAAATTACAACATCAAACCAACATGGATTCACCATACATGGTGTGGAATTGTCAGACAAGAGCCAAAATGGCTAGTACTTATATAATGTAAGAGTAAAGAGAGAAAGGTAGAGTTTAAGAGTCACAAAAACAATTTCCAAGCTAACATATGGAGTTAAATTTTATAAATAATTTATTATGGGATATAAAATTCAATGTTTACTTGGATAAATGTCCCTCAATCATGAAACTCAAATCTAGCATAGGACTCTTAAACTACTTGTTTGGAATATGCCTTCATCATTTAGACTTCCTTAAATACTCCAAAATAGACTAGGGATATATTAAATAATTTAAATATGAATAAGGGGTCATAAATAGGCTCCAAAATTCATTGGATGTGTCCCTAATCATTAATATTATTTTGGCCAAGTGTTCTCACTACCTACTATTATAATCACCCTTATTTCACTCATCCTTCACAAATTACACCAAGATGCTTCTAAATTTCTCAAAAAAATACATACATTGGAGGATATGACACTTTTAAATAGACTTAATTTCCTTTTATTCATTAGGCAGACCTTAAAATGCATCCCAATTGGAGTTATCTCCTTCTCACTTGATGATCACTCTTCATTCACTATGTCATTTTGGATTGGATGAAGTGAAGGAGACAACAAAGGTAATTTTTTAAATTTATGGAGAAATAAATGTATATTATGAGTAATATTAGGTCTCATTTTCTCTCCAAAATTGATTCTTATCCTTTGAAACCCTTCTGTACCTACAAAACATTAAAAACTATCAAGAAAACTAGTTTTATACCCTATCCATACAAGTAGGGTAGAAGCCAACTTGATGGGAAGGATCCCTATGGATTACTATGCAAGTATAAGATAATTTAAAAGTTAAAATAGTACTATTATATTCATATATATCAACTTCTTCTCAATTGGATCATGAACAAGGGTTTTGGAGGGTTTTAGGTGGTTTTTCCCCTTAAGGATTGTTCATAGAATTGTGACGTCCAAACCTTGAATAAATTCCAATATATCATTTTTTAGGACCCTATAGAACATATAATAACTCCTAATATTCCCATTCTATGTATCCATGCTATTATGAGCTTCTAAATTTGCCTTCTCAAGCTCATCTTTGGTTTTTTCATACCATGTCATGCTTATAAGCCAAGAAATGGCTTAGCTATGGCCTTATCTATAAAATAAAGTCTCTCACACACATTATATCTCCCCATTGATGTGTTATAATTTCTTTAATTCTCCTATAGTGTTGGAAGTGGTATTAGACCCTTTTAAGGATTAGGCCTAATCAAGACCTAATAGGTCTATCTACACCTATGTAGGTTTAGGCCAATTCTAAGGGATTAGAGATGATTGTGATGAATCCCATATATTTTTTCATGCTAAAAAAAACTAAATATATCTCCTTTAAACTATTTTAGTCTTCTTGGAATCTTCCTTTACCATTCTTATGGCAAACATGCAGGGTATGTGCATCTAGGAGTGCCCTTTATCTAAGACAAAATAGAGGGCACTTACCCTATTATCACATGATATTTTAATGTATGAGAGGATTAATTAGTACTATGTACCATATATAATTAATTAAAATGTTTTTTGACATCAATATCCCCTCCAAATCTTCAATACTCAAGACATACCTCCATGGTACTCGTTGACTATGTGCAGGGTTAGTGAGTTGAATATGTTTGTTTTTGAAAGTTAATTCTTGCCATAATTCATTTTTTTGGGATTATCATGATTTTTTATGTCATTATATGGATTTTATAATCAGGTATATCACCCATACTTTCTTTCCAACTCTAAGTGTCCTCACCTTTTCTTGACTAGGTAAGAGTGGTTGATTGTGTACTATGTTATTTACTCAAGAGGGAGACCTACTTGTAGGTGTATATTATAATATTATACCTAATTAAATGTTCATATTATCCACTTAAATTAATTAAGGCCATTTAAAACTCACTTTATGACTCACTTTGTGGTTAAGACTTGTGACAAGAACAAATTTCCTTATACTAGTGTATTGTCACCCTACAATTGACTATAGGTGACTTCTTTAAGACCAAAAGAGTCCTTAAAGATGAATTTATCCATTTGAAACCTTTGATACATATTATAATATCTCTTTTGAGGTATTTTGAGGAAATTCAAACTTGTAAGTGTTTGTTTTTGTATGTTTTCATGTCTAGGTCTCTATCATAAGCTTGTAAGTACCTATAGTCATATTGTAGATGGAATTTTTTAGGGAAAAACACAACTATATATGGTGATATAGGTCAATACCTTAAAATTAAACCCCTCTTAAAGTTTATTTAATCACTAGTGTGTCTCTCATCTTTATAGGATGACTTGTCATGGAGATGCACTCCTATCATACCATCTTGGACTATGAGACCATTTAAAAGTTCAATTTACTATAGAAAATACTAAAAAATTATAATGAAAGAATGTATGAATTGGGAGCTTCTTCTACATCACTTATTATAACCAAACATCCACTTTCTTTGGTCAAGGCATCTCTCTTATGGTTGGACTTCATGATGGAGGTACTTATTATTTTCTGGACCTCCTCTTACACTATTATATGGTAGCACCAAAAGTGGAAAATGCTCCATTTTCGAGTTTTTAAGGTAATGGATCTCTGAAACTTGTTCTCTACATATGAACATGATTCCTCAACTTTTCTTTCCACTCTATGACCTTAAAAATGAATATTATGACAATTTTCAACTCTTCAACCTCTATGAGGATCTCCAAAATGCTTAGAATACTTAATGTAACACCTTTAGGACTCTATGAAAGCCACCTATAGCTATACATATAGTTTTAAGCAAGGATAATGAAAGTAAAACATGGAGTATATGCATAATGTATGGTTCTCCAACCATTCTGGACCTTCTCAAAGTTTCCAAATGAATATTTTCCACCTTGAAAGGGTTAAACCAAATTCAAATGATCCATTTAGATGTGTTTGGCCAAAATGTGGGGCACCTATAGGTATCCATTAGACTACAAGACTATGTATGTAATTTGAACTGACTATCATAGTCCATCATATACCATTTGAATAACTTGGCCTGATTTTTCATGTTCAAAAGTGTGTTTAAACTCTTAAAACTCTTAATTAAATATTCATGACCATGTTAAGCACTTCCATTCATTTGACAGTAGGTGGATGCCTATAAGAAACTTGACTATGTGAAACATGACTATCTCCTTGATCAATGCATGACCTTAATAAATTAAGCTTAGAAGGAAGGGGGTGATTATAATGACATGAAAATCATTAAATATAACATATCACATTCATTTGAAACCATTGTAAGAACAAGGACCTCTGCACTTGGTGAAACATGCCTTCAACTTAATAATGGTGATCTTAACTTGTAACATAAACTATTTATCTCATCAAATAACCTCCAAACATGTATACAAATATCAAAACCATGAAATAAGTAATTTAACATCCAATAGAAGAACTTTCAGTAATTTGATTATATAGACTATCTCAAACAAGAAGAAAACTTGTAGGGTGTGGCGATTAGCATGAAAAATAGAGACAAACATCTTCCTAAGAATGGTTCTTAAATAATGAGAAAAAATTATTTGAAATATTATCATGAAATAGAAGTGGAATAATTTTAATAACACCCCATAAGATATTTTTACCTAAAACTTCTCCCACTAGCCATACCATGAAGAAACATGTTGACCCTTTCTGCATGCCTAGTGGAGTGATGGAGAATTGAAATGGTTTTCAGTAATTTTTGAGAATTTAAAATAAGATAAAACATGTAATTTGAGTTAGTGAAGCTGAATATCCATTTTGGAAGCTTGTCACATGTGCCATACTATTGTAGAAGTTATACAATTGCCAAAACCTCCTTTTTAACTATTTTATTGATTTCAGTTGGGAACCTACACATTTTTAGTTACAACTAACAAGACTGATAATATTATGACATATTGGATTTTTTGGAATAGTTTGAAACACTTTTCCACTATAGGAGGCCATGCAACCTCCATTAATGACTCTTAAAGTGACCTTAAGTGACATTAAATGACTTAGGAATAATTTTAACCATGACCAAGGCTAGAAGAATATTAAATGACATAAAATAATACCATGACACACCCTATTACATAATAATATACCCCTATATAGTTTAATAACTATATGGGGTTGACTTATTTTGACTTGTGGTCAAAATAGTCAACATTTTTAGTGATTTCCTATGGGTGGTATGCTTGTTATGTCAAGACTAGTACCATAATCCTATTCATTGGGCCATAGAGTCACCTATGCACAAGTTTGAATTTCAATTTTACTTTGAAACCAAACCAAATATAAATAAAATACACACAAAAAAAGACACGCCAAAGGAAATAAACATAATTTTTCAAAAACACTTTTGGAACACACACACACCTAGCTTAGTATTTAAAATACCTCACTTTTGAGGTGAAAGGAATCTTACCATGATTCAACTAGGGTCAAATATGGTTCCTCTTTCATCTTTATTTTTCCATGAAAGCAATCTAGCATGTGAAGCATGCTCATCATCAATCAATTGACTAGGTAGATGGTGAAATGACTTACCATACATATATCCTCTCATATCTATAAGTGGCTTACTTTGAGCATTCATGAATTATTTCTCTTACCTTCCAAAGAACTTGTTTAGAGATCCTTGATATTTACCATAATTTATTTTTACTCAAACTGAGCATTAGGAAGCATGACAATTGCCTCAACCTTACCTTCATCTTGGATATGATGTCGTTGAAACATGGAATCATCAGGATTGCTTTCCTTTAGTTCCATCACATCTATAAATGACTAAACATTAGGATGAGGTGTTAATTTCTCCATGAATATAAATACTTGTTCCTTGACTCCATAAGGCCTCTTAATAACTACAAGCTCTTTAAAATAGCTTTACTAAGTTATTTTATGACTAGAAACCTTTTAATAGTGATTTGGCATAAACCTTCATGCTTGGTATAATGCTCAAAAACCTACTCATTAGTCTCATTAGCACACTCATTAGATATACACTTCTTAGGAGGGGAATTAGTATTACCTAAATGATCAAATTCTTGATATATGGTATTGAACCTTTACCATAAGTCATCATCCTCCTCCTCATGAATGCCATCATCAAGGGAATTCTCATCAATTGTAGGCAAAAGAAAACATTATTCTCACCATGGTTATCTTTCAAGATCTTCAATTTACTATCATCATATACAGGATCAAGTAATTACCTTTAACATATTTTGAAATAGAATGCTCAATACTCACCTCATCTTGTTCAAATGTTCCTTCATGGATGATATTGGTGTCAAGATCAGTTTGTCCAAAATACGTATAAGGATCATGTTCATAAGAACATATACCATACTCATCTAGAAATAATTTAGATATGCCTTAAATCTTGGAATAATCACCATCATCCACAATATACTCTTTTTTCTCATTAATGACACAATTAAAGTTGGAACTTACTTCTGTATAGGGTTCAATGTGGAATATTGAAAGTGATTGAGTTATTATGGTCACATATGTTTCATATCTTATCCTGAAGGCTAGGAAGGACTAATTAGTTGAGAGGTATCCTCTTATATTAGCTTTAAAATATCTTGAAAGGTATATTTAAAAGTGGGTAGGAAAGTTAATAATAATAATGTATTAGAGGATGGGAAAACTAGGACAATCATGTGAGAAAACCTTTAACTCTTTGTTGAATCCTATTAACTTGGTAGGTGTACCATCTAACTAAAGCACTCCTTTAATATGTGTTTCATAATTTAGGCTCAATTTTTTAGCCATAATTTTGGGCATCACTAATGTAGAAGATCCACTATCAACTATGAAATTGTTGACTAGTTTGTCTCTCACTATGAGAGTGAGGTAGAAACATGGAGGCTTCTCAGTTTTGGTAAGTGGTTCCACAATTTTTTTTGTGGAATCATTAATTGATACATGACCATGAATATTTATTTAAGGTGAATGACTAACATGTATATTGGAAAACTATTTTTTCAAGAGTTCTTTTTAGCTAGGCATATGAAGGACATACCAAAGGGAAATGGATGCTTTAGCACTCTTAAATGAATCCACTATGTTTAGGGCATAAATAGTTAATTTTTATTATGTCCTTGGAGGTAAATAAGTGGTGTAACTTTAGGTATTGAATAATTTTGAATAGACCCTCCAACATTATGAATTGAAGGAGGTGCAAGAGTGTTAGGGACTATCATGCTTATAGCCATGCCTTGCTATCTTATAGGATGACCCATTGATCTTGTAGGCATACCATTAGTATCCCTTAGAGAATTCCTCTTGGATCTTGTATTTTATTCAATATAATTTCATTATTTAATCACATAAGTTTCTTTAACTAATAAGTTAGTGAAGTTTTATCCTTGAGGCTACCAACCTTCACTTGCTCTCATCAAGACTTCATCTTTTATTGATAGTAGAGGAGTGACTCCTTGAAAAACTAGATATTTATCTTCACCTTCATTGGTATCCATCAATTGGCCTTGTTTTGACTCTTCCCATTAGGTTATATTTTTATTGACTTGTACCATTCCTCTTGTGTTGGAATTATAATTTATGTTATATACATTGGTAGGCCTATTGAAATTAGGTTTCCCTTAACCTCTCCCTCTCCCATATTATTGACCATACTAGCGATGATAGGGATAGAGATTTTGATGATCACCTTGTTGTATATTGGATTTCCTAGTTTGAGCCTCTAAGGATAGGTATCTTTACCTATAATCAACATCATGTTATACAATTTTAGGAGTAGACTTTTACTTAACATTAGCATTAGGAACTTGGGAAATGTTTGGAGCAGTAGTAGGAACATTAGGTAGTAGAGGAAAAAACACTTTCAGAGGAAAATTTATTTCTTAAATTAGTCCATTCTAAACCCTAATGATAAGGTCATATGCTTTAGGTAGAGTGAAACCACCCATAGATCAAAGCATGATGGTAATATCAGTACTAATGGCCCTCAAGTATGTAGGAAAGATAAAGCTAGAAGGTAGTCTCATGGGAGGAAGCAACCTATGCTAAGTATTTTGAAACCTCTCATTGAAGTTATGAATTATTTACTTGGGGGCTATTTATATCACATTTATCTAATGTATGAGTGAAGTGTGGTCACTCTTGTCTTCAAATATCGAAGTTAACAACACTTCAAAGTCATCACATGTTTTTATGTAACCACTGATCAAAGTCCTATACCAGTCAAGTGATTTCCCTCTAATGGACATGGAAAGGATTATAATGGAAATATTGACCTTAGTGACATTGTGAAAACTATATATGTTTGATATATCCCTAATTTTCTCACTAAGTGTGACATGGCCTTCATCATTAAATGGAGTAACACACTTTGTATTATTAGGGGGAATGTCATTATAGGCATCAAGATGAATTGGATTTTCAGTGCTAAAGGCTGGGAAGGAATGTTTCCTAGCCATGTTTTATTTAATTTCTTCCTCACTCTCTTGATATTATTGTCTACCAAAGTCCTCTTGCTCTTTAAAGGGAAAAATAGGATGAGGGTTTTGAACTTCAAGAACTTTAGGTTCAAGATGTGGATTGAAGGGATTAAAAACTCTACTAGAGGATGACATAGTAAGTAACATGAAGTATGAGAGTAAATATATGGAAAAATAATGGTATATAGCCATATTTTACCTTAAATGGAGTCATGAAATGCTAAGTAGCACAATAATATGCAGTTGATGCTGGCAATACTAGCATTCAGCTTGACAAGTTATCTTTAGGACAATGGGTCCCACTGAGTGTGCTATAACTATTATCAGAAAATATTATACCATATATGGGGTTATTAAAGCCTAATATAATATTTGGGAAACATTGGAATACCTTTAGGACTATGGATTGCCTATAGTAGAGGTAGACCTCTAGGTTGAAGGGCTAGTCCCCTGAATTGATCTTAAAGTGCTTATCACCTATGCTAACTAATTGATTATGGGAAAAAGGGTATAAATATGCATGAAATAAATATATTATATGGATTTGATACACCATAAATATTTACACAATTTTATCATACTTATTTACCTAAGAAAAAATACCTACAAACTAGCTTAAAAGTCTTAAGATGTTTTAACATTAGTATTTCAATATAGAGGTGATATGCATGAGGAAACTCAAGGTAAGTGGACCAGAGATAAAATTAAAAAATATAATGACACTTTCATACTTAAATGGAGAAAAAAAAACTAACTGCACTGTGTATGACCTATTAGAATGAGAACTTATTGTACTAGACATGAAAGGACAAGGAGAAGTAAGGATAAAAGCTTATCACTAGACTTCACCATTCATCACTATGAACACTTAGAAAATTTGATTATGAAATAAAAAATAGATTTATTTTATTATTTAAAGGTAAATTAGAACATCAAACTAGTAGGGCTTCTCCATACATGGTGTGGAATTATCAGACAAGAGCTAAAATGGCTGGTACTTATAAAATATGAGAGAGAAGAGAGAACGGTGGAGTTCAAGTGTTACAAAAAAACTTTTAAAGATAAGAGATGGAGTTAAATTTTTAGTATAATGGATTATTGGATATAAAATATAAGGTATACTTAGACAAATGTACCTTAAATCTTGAAACTCCTCAAATCTGGTATAAGACTCTTCAACTTCTTGTTTGGAAATTGCTTTCATCATTTAGACTTATTTGAACATTCCATAGTAGAATAGGGATAGATGAAATAATTTAAATATAAATTATGGGTCATAAATATTCTCCAACATGCATTGGATGTTTTTGTAATCATCAATATTCTTCTATCTAAATGTTTTCACTGCCTACAATCATAATCACCCTTCTTTCACTCATCTTTCACACTTGGCACCAAGATGCTCATCAATTTCTCAAACCAATATTTATAAATGATGGGATGACACTTTTAAAAATACCTAATGTATTTATATTCATTATTTATATCCTAAAATTCCTCTCAATTTGAGTTATCACCTTATCACTTGGTGATCACTCTTCATTCACCATGTCATTCTAGACTGCCTAAAGTGAAGGAGCTAATAGAGGTACATGTGTTATTTTATGGAGAAATAAATTTATATTATGATTTATTAGGTGTGTGTGTGTGTATATATATATATATATATATATATATATATATATATATATATATATATATATATATATCCCAAATTTATCCTCACCTTTGAAACCCTTTCGTACCTACAAAACATTAAAAACTATCAAGAAAACTAGTTTTTTACCCTATTCATACAAGTAAGGTAAAAGACAACTTTATGGGAAGGATTATTGAGGAGTATTATAAAATTAAAAGATAATTTAAAATTAAAACTATCCCTATTGGATCTATCTCTATCAACTTCTTCTCAATCAGGTCATTAATATGGGTTTTGGAGGGTTTTATGTGGTTTTTCCCCTTAAGAATTGTTCATAGAATTATGACATATAAACCTTAAATAAATTCCACTAAATACTTGTTTAGGAACCTATCAAACATATCATAACTCCTAATATTCACATGATATGTATTCATATTTTTATGAACTTTTAAAGTTGCCTTCTTAAGCTCTTCTTTGCTTTCTGCATACCCTGTCATGCTTCTAAGCCAATAAATGGATTCTCTATGGATTTATATAAAAAAATAAAGGATATAAAACACCTTATATATACATATTAAGGTTTTAAAATTCCTTTAAATTCTCTTTTAGTGTTGGAAGTGGAACTGGACACTTTTAAGCATTAGGCCTAGTCAAGACCTAATAGGTCTATCTACACCTATGTAGGTATAGGCCATTTATGAGGGGTTAGTCATGATTGTGATGAATCCCATATATTTTATCACACTCAAAAAATATCACTATGGCTCCTTGAAATGATTTAAGTGTTCTTGGCATCTTCCCTTACCATTCTCATGATAAGCTTATAGGGTATGTGCATCTAAGAGTGCCCTCTATCTGAGATAAAATAGAGGTAAATTCCCCTATTGTCTCATGATATTTTAATATAT
The DNA here is from genome assembly GCA_037957365.1 of Torreya grandis. Taxonomy (NCBI): domain Eukaryota; kingdom Viridiplantae; phylum Streptophyta; class Pinopsida; order Cupressales; family Taxaceae; genus Torreya; species Torreya grandis. The sequence continues at coordinate 770,468 of JARHVA010003201.1, forward strand.
GAAAGTATTAATTGGTTCCTATGTCTCATTTTTACTTAATTACAAGGTTGGATCACATCAACAACCCATCCAAATCTTCAAAACTCAAGACAAACCTTTATGGTACCCACTAACTATGTGCAGGTCTAGTGAGTTGACTGTAGTGATTTTTAAATATGTGGGTATCATATAGTGATTTTTAAGCTAAAAATATGGATGTTTCCCTTATATCTATCACCTAAACTAATCCTTACTTGGAAAAGGGAGATAAATTGATAATAATTCATGAAGAACATGTAAAAGAAGGTGATGTACCAATGTTTTAAACACTTGTAATTTCACATGACACATTATCAGACACTTCAAATCTATAAAATATCACTTCACTCACTCTTTTATAATCTTTCACATAATTATTTCATAAAAAGGTGTTGTTTAGCTATCAATCTAGTATGGGAGGGTAGATCTCAAGTCTTTTCCACTTTTAAACCAATCAACAAACTATCTATTGTACTTATAATGCCCTATGAAATCTAAAAATAATCATGAAGGTGAAAAAACTTAGACAAAGGAAAAATAAATCAGACATTCACTTAACCACATCAATGAATTTAGAGAACACACTTTAATTCACTTATGAATGGAGGAATTTAGTCTTTTATTACATCAAATAGGTGTTGCAGTACAAATCTTGGTATAGTTTGGGCCTAAAAAAAGCATAATAGTCCTTTTTTAATAGGGGATAAATTGGATATATATAATAAAATGGGAAGAGAGAGGGAAGCGAGCAAACACAAATCAATAAATGAGGCCCAAACACTTTTTTATCAATTAACATTAATCCTACCTCTACAAATTAACTTTCATTAGCTCGAAATAGATTTCAAGCCCTCTCATTGACATAGAAACACACTAGAAGACAAAAACTCATTAAATGTGATGATTCATGATCCTCTTGAAATTTAAAATTCCCCAAAGACCCTAAGACTTCATTGAATTCTTTACTTGCCTTTCTCAACCTCTAAACTCTCCATATTCTTAATGATTTTACAACACTATGCTTCATCTTGATATGTTTTTTACATTATCAAATAGTCAATTTAATTCATTCACTAGCATCCTTTTAGAACATAATTATCAAAATAAATTACCCCTATGAAAACTTATTTATCTATCATAAGTCTATCTTTACTCTAAACCCTAAACATAGGTTCACTATAGATTAAAACTAATCCCCCTATTGGTTTTCATATATCCATATTTTCAAATCAAGATCCATAGCTACTTAGTCTCTTGATCATGATTGATACATAAATTCAAAACCCAAGACATACTTCATAACCTAACTGAGTGGACCTTTGCATAGTACTAAGATTTAATGGTGATATACGAATCTATAGGGTTTGCTCTGGTAGCCCCAGATCATATTTTGATCTCACATTTATACATTTGTATGTTTGGGTGGTAAAATATGTTGATTTGATGTGTCTTATTATATGGCATCTCCCTACCATGCTATTTATCATATTTTTTAAATATTACTATTACAAATTTGGACACATGTCCTCATATCATGCACTATGGAACTTTGATCAAATTTTCTCCATCAATATCCTCAGGAGTCTCTTGGATTTGACCTTTAATGTTGGCCATTGATATAATTTGGGCTTCCCAAATTATGATACTTGGCATCCCCATGTTTTTTTGTGTATTATGTTGTCAGTCTTCATCCAGTTAATGTGATTATGCTACATGGTGGCCTCACACGTAATCTAGGGTCATTGACTTTATTGATTCAATTCACATCATTGATCCTAATCTAAACATACAATTAGATGCAGGTCATCAATTTTCTTGGGAGTTCACCATGATCAAGACGCTTGGCACCATTATGTTCATTCTCTATGGTTGAACTTAATCTCACCATTAGTCTTTGATTATGCTATTAAATGTATGCCATAGATCTATATTTGACTTATTGACCTAGTTGATCGCATGTGTGCTATTGATCTTTGATCTAATCAAGTAAGGATTTAACAATTGGAAAAACTATATTAATCCTCAAGATCATTTTAAATATTTTTGAATCCAAATGGCTACTTCTTATGGCTTTAAATTGGCATTCTTGAGCACATCCCACACTGTTAGATCATCTTTAAAGGCTTATATCTTCAGATAAAAAAACACATCAAGATACTAAAATTGTAGGGGATATTCATGGTATAAAATACATTATTTTTATGTAATCCATAAAATGAAGCTGGCTTCCCATGTACACTAAGATATTTTGGTTCCCAATACTCATGCTAAGGAATTTTCAAGATCAATTCATTGACTCAAAAGACAAACTGGCATGATATGTAAAGTTTTAAATGGTCAAAATTGTCAACATTTTAGCAAATTAACTAGGAAGCATGCCTACTATGCTAGAGAACCAGACCATTTACATGACTCTTGGACTCATAAATAATGATAAATCTGATCCATGACTGAAAGAAACCTTTTGAATTTAAATAATATAACTATTCCACCAAGACAAGGAAGGAACACACAAAATATGGAAACTAATCTAAATAAAGTAAGTTTGAAAATAAATCACTTATTTGGGATAAAAATAAATAAATTAATGTGCTAAAATAAGACTTAGAGGAAAACAAATAAATAAACTATTTACAAGGAAATTAGCTCTTCAATATCAATGTTTTAGATGTATCGCATTAACGGGGATAGGAAGCTCCTCACCATCCATCCTTAAAAGTTAAAAAACATTGTGGAATTTGTAGATAAAAATTGTGTATGGCCCACTCCAAAGAGATTCAAATTGTGTATGCCTTCCTAGTTTAGCTCTATCTTCATCCTACTTGAGGATGAAATCTCAATCTTTGAAACTTTATGATGAAGCTCTCTTGTCAAAATATCTCTTTACTTGTGTCTAGTGGGTTTCCATGGCTAACATAGAGTAATTTTTAACCTCTTCTATCTCTATAAGATTAGCATATCTAATCATTATTTTTTCATTCTCCAACAACTCAAGTTGATGCATTAGTTCTAAATTAGGAAACTCAAGAGAAATAGGTAATCTTACTTCCCTACCATATATCAACTTATATGGAGAGTTGGTTATTGATATTTTGTATGTGATCCTATCATCTCATAGAGATTATTTCAACTTGAGATGCCATGACCTCTTATTATCTTAAATATTCCTTCTTATGATTTTTAACATGTTCTTAATTATGGACTCAACAAGGCCATTACCTTATGGATAGTAATTTGATGAAGTGATAAGATAGAAACCATGTTGAACAACCCATTGGCTAATCCTAGTCCCCAAAAAGGTCATAATATTTTCATAAATAATGGTTTAAGTAACTCCAAATCTAGTAATCAAACCTTGATGGAAATCTAGAACATTGGATTTATTTGCTTCTTTCAATGCTATTGTTTCTATCCACCTAGTGAATTAATATGTAGTATTTAGTATCTATTTATGTCCTTAACTTGAAGGAGGATTGAAGATAATAATAAATTACAATACCCATTGGATAAAGCACTGGTCCACTACAATTGATTAGAGAGATAAGGCTACAAGTTTCACTTTTCCTAAAAATATATAACACTATTTGCACTTCCTAACCCATGCATGATGATCACCGAATATGCTAGGATATTAATACCCACCACTCATGATCTTAAGGGATTTATTCCTTTGGGATTATTTCCCTCCACCATGGAACTCTTCAATTAATCTTTCTCTTTGGCTTGGCTCTATACATTTTATCAACATGCCATTGATATCTTTCTTGAAAAAACACCATCAATAAGAAGAAATGGAATTTATTACAATATAAAATGTATTATTTTTGAATAATATATATGAGAGGTATAAATACCATCTTAAATATATATTACCAAGTCATGAAACCCACTGAAAGGTGAGGTATGATCATCTACAATCTCTTCATTATTTGATACCAAAACCACCTCATTACCCTCTTGTAAATCTTGGGCCAAATGCTCACAATGTCCTTTTCCCATAATTATCTTTTTGACCTTTATTTATACATCATACTCCATTACCTTTTTCATCCAACCATCTCTTTTCTCATTTATGTCTTTGTTCAAGGTAAACTCTTTGATAATTGGATGGGCAACCATTATGTGTTTCTTATTATTAGATAACAAGTATCTTAATTTTTTGAGAGAACTTATAATTTAAATTACATATTTTTCAAAAAAATAGTACCTTTTTCATACTCTTCCAATCCTTGAATAAATAATTTTATTGGCTACTCCAAAGTCTCATTATTTTATTGCATAAGAATGTCTGAAATGGTGTCTAAGTTAGCATAAGTGTAGAAAATGAAATCCTTTGTGAAATCAAGGTTTATGAGTGTAGGAGACCTAAATATGGCCCTTTTTATCTCTTAAAAACTATTTACTCCTTCCTTGAACCATAAACATATGAATTTTTGATTCTTATTTAGCATGTATGTAAGTGTTCTAGCTAAAGTGGAAAAATCTGAAATATATCTTCTTATAAAATTGATTTTCCCTAAGAATATTTGAAAATCCTTCTTATGATAGGGTAAGGAAATTGAAATAATTGAATCTATCCTTTTATGATATATAATTCAACCATATTTTGATATCACATGCCCAAGGATCTTACGTTCATGAACTGAGAAGACATAATTTTTGGCATTTAGAAACACCCCGAATTGCCTACACCTTTAAAACACTTACTTGAGGTGAACCATGTACTTACTTTCCTCTTTGAGAATATTTTTATATCATATAAATAAATGAGTAAAAATATCTTAAGAAGTCCCTAGAATTTCATATCCATGGCTCTCTAAAAGGTTTCTCCAATATTGGATAAATTGAAAGGCATATTTATATATGCAAATGCCTACCACTTTGTAGTGAAGGTTGTTTTGAATTGGTATTATTCCTTGAATTTATTGTAACCATTATATCCATCCCAAAAAAAAAACCTCTCTGAACCTACACTTAGCTATAAAATTTGTTCCATAGGTGGTAATAGATAGTGATCTTTAAGGGAAGTGCTATTTAAATCATGGAAATCAACACATAGTCTAATCTCACCATTTTTCTTATGTACTAAAATAAGGTTTGCCACCCAAGTTTAATTCTTTTTATGAAATATAATAACTAAATCTATGAGATTATGAATCTTATCTCTCATCAAAGTCTCAAGATTTGGATTGATAAGACTTTGTCTCACTAGTTTAGTTTCAACCTCTAACTCAATGTTTTGTTGAGCTAGACTTAGATCAAATCCATTGAGATCATTATATTATCATGAAAAAACATCAACAAAACTTTTAAATAATTCAATGGAATATTCCATTTTTGAAGGAGTGCATACCTTACCAAAATTCAAATTCTTACTAACTATAATATCAACATTGGCATAATGTTCCTCCTTTGTTGACAAAGATGACTTTTATTTTATCAACTCATCATCACCACTGAATATGTTATAAATAATGGCCAATCCCTTAGGTAGATTATTTTTTTTTAGTTTCACAATATAATCACCAACTATTTCTAGAACTTTGACTGATTTCTTGAGGAAAACATAGCCTCTTTTCGCAAGAACCTGACAATTTGATTATCATCTTCAAACACTTTCCAATTCTCATGATTAGCTATAATGGAAATATTTACAACCACCTTTATGTGTGAATATTTTTTTTACTTTTTATATCATCTAGGATACTAGATTGTGACCCAATGGTATCCAACCTATCTGCATGTTTGTTCTCATCTCTTGGTATTGCCTGAATGTTGAAAGCCTAAAAATATTCAAGTAAGTGCCAAACCATATTATTACAAGATATAACAATATTTTTTTCATACATTAAAAAATATTACTTGGTGAACTACAAGTTCACTATCACCAAAAACTTGAAAGGTGTTAAATTTTATCTTCCTATCCTACTGCAAATCATGAACTAGTACCTTATACTTTGCAACATTGATTTAACATCATATCTAAAAATTAATATAAGATAAATAAATTTTATTTTTTAGATAAATCAACATCATTATATCCTTATTACCATTCTTATTTCTTGATCTATCAAATTATAATTTCGATAGACCACTACTAGACTCATCATCATTTATCATGGCTAGAATTAGTGCATCATTATCATGTAGGCAATAAAAACCAAGTCCTTATTATTTAATTATATTATAAGGATAATTATAATGTAAATTATAGGCCCACTCATCAAGGAAAAAATGTAATATTCCATTTAGATGTGATTCAATTTCTACCCCACTAGTTTCTAGCACCCCATCCAAGATGACACAGTTAGTGTTCATAACACTTGGCATATATGGCTCCAAATGAGAATGTGAAATAGGTTTAAAATGTATTATTAACTTGGTAAAATAAATATTTATAAACATAAAATATGTTTAATTATATAATAACTATCCTCCAATATTTTAGGTGAAGTCCCTTGATAGACACATGGAAAAGTAGGGAGGCAAATATACCATAATTACATCCTATTGAATGGTAAAATTGGGACAAGTGTGTAGTGTAAAATTAATATCATTTATAATTCCTAATATATTTTTTTGTGACCATAAAATTGAAATAATCCCTTATTATTTGGTTCATAATTAGTTCCAAGCTTATTTGTAATTTGTCTAGGCAAAGTAGTGTTACTAGCTCCACTATCCATGATAAAGTTATGAACCAAAGTGTCATAAAATATAAAATATAGGTATAAAGGATTATTTTTATTTTATTCAACCTAATTTTTTTCCAATTTTACCAGATTATTTACCTATTATACTTGTTTCTTAGTTGACTGGTCTGAATTAGTTAGGATAACAACTTATTTCTCAAATAGTTTTAGAGACAATCTAAGAGTTGAAAGCTCTTTAATGAGCATATATTTTTATGCTAGGATATATATGTAATTACACATGATAATTATGATTTTAATTTGATCCAATATAATTAATTAATCCCCACTAACCATTAGTTACACCTTTTGAACCATTAGTTGCTCATGAACAAGAGATACTTGATGAATCTTTCCAACCTTTATATTCAGATTTTTTTGTGTTGTAGGGGAAACAAGTTGATCTTTGTTAATATTAGAAATAAAATTAGGTTAATTTAATAATTAATCACATACTAATACTAATCAATGGCTCTTTGTTTATCTCTAGTTAGATTTTTAATTTGATCGTTTGTATTTTTAGTCTCACCACCCTGATTGGATGTAACATGATCGTCTATTTTACAATTCACATTAATGGAATTAGGTTTCCCTTGAATTTTTTGATTATCTCCTTATGATTCCAAAAAAAATTCTCGATACTAAATTTATTGAAGAGAAAACTCTTCTTGTGTTATTTATGGCACAGTAATGTTTTGTGACATCAAGGCTTGGTTTTGAGCATCATTGAGATTAAAGGGCTACCAACCTAAATCCTACATCAATTTTTTTTGAGGTGGTGTCGTAAAAATAAATTTTGAAGTGGAAGGTACATTAGGATCAATAACTACATATGGTTTAGCTTGAGTTATGGCTCACTATGGTTGGTAGGGTGGTCTATTTTATCTAAACCCTTAATAAGGAGGGATTTTATCACTGAAGGGTTGATAGGTGGTCTGATTTTGTTGTTGATAAGGATTATTAGCCTAGTATTATTTCCTCTTAAGTTTTACTATTTCATTTCCAAAAGATTTTAACAAATGTTTCTACTCTCCAAGCTAACTAGCTTGACTAGGATGGGTTTCAAGTTGATCTTTAGGGGATGGAATAGGAATTAAATATGAAATTTGGGGAACTTGAGGAACTTGTATAGAATTAAATTCTAGTATTATAGGCATTAGAGGCCTTGGAGAGATCTTACCATCTTGTATCAAGTTATTCACTACTCTTATTTCAACCTCATAATCATTTGAAAAAGTAATAGCACCCATTGACTATATCATCAAACTAATATAAGAATTGAACGCTTTCAAATAGTATAATACAAAATATTATGGGGATGGTCTAATCAATATAGGTATCCTAGTCCATGTCTTTTTAAATTTAAGGTTAAAATCAAACATGAACTCATGAGGAGCTCTCTTTATGGTAGTCAGTTATTCAACTAAGGATAGGTGATCAGATTTGTCCTCAAATTTTTTAACTAAGGTTGCACCTAATTAATCCCACATAGAAATGGAATTTAGTGGGAGGGTTCTATACCACTATAGTGTTTTTCTTTGAAGGAAGTAGATAAAAATATAATAGCTACATTCTCCTGAACAACATTGTGAACTAAAAAAAGGTTGGCAACATCTTGGATGTTGTCAATAGGAGAATTTTTTGATTTTATCCTGAGAAGAATGGGATACTCTTAATGAAATACACAAGAATGCCAGTAAATTGGGGTAAATTTAGTGGACTACCTCTATTAAATTGAATAAATACTTAGTCTTTGATGGCCATCTAAATAGTGATAATTACACTACTTAGGATAATAAGATGATTAGGAGATGAATATTACCTTTTAGGATAAGGTTTTGTACCACTAAAAATTTATCTTTTATATGAAATAGAAGGCCATTCAATAAATTCAAGAAGAATACCTTTACTAGCTAACCTTGTAGTAACCTTTGGCATGAGATTATTACCTAGATGATGTTATAACTATGCAACCTAAAGAATTTTTAACTTCTAATGATGATGATGGATGTCTTCCTTTACTGTAAATTATTCTCCTCATCTCCAAATTTCAGCTATGCCAAGGAGAATAGGTCCAATCAAGCATGCTAAAAACTATTGTAGACTTAATTTGGAAACTTGGAGGGAGTTATTTAGGATCTCTCCAACTAATCTACAAAATGGGAAAAACCTCAAGCTATGGGTATCCTATAGTGAGGTTGAACCTCTAGAGAGGGCTGGTTGTCTAGGATTTATCACCTAAACTAATAACTTAATTGGAAAAGAGAGAGAAATTGATAATAATTCATGAATAACATGTAAAATAAGTTGATGGACTAATTTTTTAAACACTTTTAATTTCACATGACATACTATCATACAATTTCAAGCCTGAAAATATCACTTGACTCACTCTTTGATCAACTTTCACATAAGAATTTCACAAAAAGGCATTGACTAGCTATCAATCTAGCATGTGAGGGTAGATCTCAGGTCTTTTCCACTTCTAAACCAATCAACAAACTATCTATTACACTTAGAATAACCTATGAAAAATAAAAAAAACTTCATGAAGGTGAGAAAAATTAGACAGAGACAAAGGAAATTAGGCATTCACTTAACCACATCAATGAATGCATAGAACACACTTCAATTCATTGTGTAAATGGAATAATTTAGTCTTTTATTGCATCAAATAGGTGTTTTAGTACAAATATTGGAATAGTCTAGGCATGCCAAAATCATAAGTGTCCTTTTATAATGGGGATAAATGGGAGATATATAAGAAAATAGGAAAAAAGAGAGAGAAGTGAGAAAACAAAAATTAATCAATGAGGCCCAACCACTTTTTGATCAATTATCATTAATCCTACCTCTAAAAATTAACTTTCATTAGCTTCAAATATATTTCAAGCCCTCTCATTAGCTTGAAAATAAACTAGAAGACAAGAAATCATTAAAGGTGATGAGTCATGATTCACTTCAAAAAGAAAAGTCCCTAAAGACCCTGAAACTTCATTGAATGTTCCACTTACCTTTCTCAAACTCCAAACTCTCCATCTTCTTAATGAGTTTAAAACACCATGATTCATCTAGATATGTTCTTTACATCATTAGATAGTCATTTGAATTCAATCACTAGAATGCCTTTAGAACACAATTGTCAGAAGACCTTGCCCCTATACTAACTTCTTTCTCTATCACAATTCTACCTTTACTCAAAACCCTGAACATAATGGGTTTACTATAGATGAAAACCAATCCCCTATTATTTTTCATATATCCATAATTTCAAATGAATATCCATAACTATTTAATCTCTTGATCATTATTGAGACATAATTTCAAAACCCAAGATAAACTTAGAACTAACATTTAATGGCAAAATACGAATCTACAAGGTTTGATTTGGTAGCCCTAGATCATATTTTGATTTTGAATTTATAAATTTGAATTTTTTGGTGGAAAAATATTTTAATCTAACATGTTTACATTTTTTTCATCTCCATACCATGTTGTTTATCATATATTTTAAATATGACTATTGAAAATTCAGACATGTGTCTTCATCTCATGCACTTTAGAACTTTGATCAAATTTGCTCCATCGATCTCCTTTAGAGTTTCTTAGATTTGACCTTCAACATTGATCATTGATTTGATTTGATCTTCATAGATTATGACACTTGGAAGCCTCAAATTACTTATTTGCACTCTATTATCAATCTTCATCTGATTCATGTACTTATGCCACATGGTGGCCTCACATGAAATATAGAATCATTAATTTTGTTGAATTGATTCACACCATTAATCTTGATCCGAACATATTATCTAATGTGCACTATTTGTTTTATTGGGGGTTTCCTATGATTGAGACATTTGAAACCATTGTGTTCATTATTAGGATCCTCTGACCAATTGAATTTGATCTTGTTATTGATCTTTGATTACATGATTGAATTTGCATCATAGATATGTATTTGACTTATTGACCTAGCTATTCACCTATGTTCCATTGATATTATATCTATTTAAGTAAGGATTTGACACTTGGTAGACTTATGTTCATCCTTATATCCTTTTGAAGGTTTTTGAATCCAAACAACTACTTCATGTGACTTTAAATTGACATCGTAAAAAACTTGCAAGGGATATTCATGGAATAAAATAAATCATTTTTGTGTAATCCATCAACTTTGGTTAGCTTACCAAGTATACTTATTAAATATACAACCAAATTGACCTCTTCATTCCTACATGATATGCTAAGCTAGTCTGGTTCCCAATGATGAAATTAAGTAATTTCAAAGGCCAAATAATTGATTCATAAGAAAAAATATCATGATATGCAAATTTTTGAATGGTAGGGGTGACAATTTGACCTATGAGGTGAAAATTATCAACACTATGTAAGAGTAGCTGACTATGTACTAGGATATATTCTCAAGAGAGAGACATGTCTGTAGGTGTGTATTACAAAATTATACCTTATGACATGTTCATATTCTCCCCTTTAAGTCATAAATGTCATTTAAAACTCACCTTATGACTTACTTCATGCTTAAGATTTGTGACAAGAATGGACTACCCTATACTAGTGCACTATCACCCTAGAGTTGATTATAAGTGACTTATTTAAGAGTAAAAGAGGTTTTGAAGATGAATTTCACCCTTTAAAACATGTTATACATAATATATGATCTATTTTGAGGTCTTTGCAGGCACGTCCAATGTACAAGTGTATTTGTTTGCATGTTTTCATGTCTAGGTCTCTATCATAATCTTGTAAGTACCTATAGTTAGACTATAGATGGACTTTGTGAGGGAAAGGCACACATGTAGATGGTGATATAGAGATACACTCTTGTCATAGAGATACACTCTTTTCATACCATCTTGGACTTTGAGACCATTTCAAAGTTCAAGATACTATAGAAAACACTAAAAAAGTGTAGTGAAATAATGTATGAATTGGGAGCTTCTTATACATCACTTATTGGAACCAAACATCCACTTTATTTGGTCAAGGCATATTTATTATGATATGGATTCATAATGTAGGAACTTAATCTTGTTTAAACCTCCTATTACACTATTATATTGTATCACCAAAAGTGGACAAGGCTTTGTTTTAGAGTTATTAAGGTAATGGATCCCTAAAACTCATTCTCTACATATAAACATGATCCTTCAAGTTTTATTTCTACTCTATGACATCAAAAATGAATCTTATGATAATTTTAAACTAATCAACCTCTATGAGGATCTCTATCATTCTTATATTCTTTCATGTAACACCTTCAGGCCTCTGTGAAAGCCACCTATAGGTATACATATAGTAACATGCAAGGACAATGAAAGTAAAACATGGACTATATACATAATGTATGGTTATCTAACCATTATAGAAATTTTTAATGTTTCCAAATGAATCCTTACCACCTTCAAATGGAAAAAAAAAGTTCAAATTCTCTATTTCCATGTGTTTGGCCAAATTGTGGAGCACCTATAGGTATCCATTAGACTTCAAGACTATGTTTATAGTTTGAATTGACTATCATAGTCCATTATATAGAATTTGAATATCTTGGATTGATTTTTACTATTAAAGAGTATTTATAAACTATAAAAGTCTTAATTAAATTACCATGACCATGATCATAACTTCTATTCATCTAACTGTAGATAGATACCTGTAGGAAACCTGACTATGTGAAATATGACTATCTCCTTCATCAATGAATGACCTTGAGAAACTAAGATTATAATTAAGGGGTTGATTTTCATGACATTAAAATCATGAAATAAATCATATCACATTCATTTGAAACCATTTTAAGAACAAAGATACTTACACTTAGTGAAATATGACTTTAACTTAATACTGGGGATCTTAACTTGTAACATGAACTATTTGGCTCATTAAATCACCTCTAAACATGAAAATAGATATGGAAACCATGAAATAAGTAAGTCTACATCCTATATAATCACTTTCATAAATTGGATTGTATGGACTAGCTCAAATGAGAAGAAAACCCATAGGGTGTGGGGATTAGCATGCAAAAGAGAGACAATAATTTTTTTAAGAATGGTTCATAAAGAATGAGAAAATAATATTTTAACTCATATCATGAAATTGAATTGGAATAATTTTACTAATACCCCAAAATATATTTTGACATAAAACCTCTCTTACTAAACGTACCATGAAGAAACCTATTGATCATTTCTACATGCTTAATGGAGTGATGAAGAAGTGAAATGGTTTTTAGTTATTTTTTAGACTTAAAAAGAAGATAAAACATGGAAATATATTCATTGAAACTAAATATCCACTATGTAATCTTTCCACACATTCTATACTACTATAGAAGCCATACAACTACCAAACCCTCCTTTTAAACTATTTTCTTGATTTTAGTTGGTAACCTACATATTTTTAGTTATAAATAACAATACTAAAAATATTATGGCATATCAGATGTTGAATAATATTTTGAAACACTTTACCACTATAATAATCCATACAACCTTCATTAATGACTCTACAAGTGACTCTAAGTGATATTAAATGACTTAGGACTAAATTTGACCATGACCAAGGCTAATAGAATATTAATTGACATCAAATAAGACCATAAAACACCATATTACATCCTAATAGACCCCTATAAAAGTTTTTGACTATAGGAGGTTGACTTATTTTGACTTGTGGTCAAAATACTCAACAATTAAATCAAGGTCAAACTACTTAATACTTAGACTAAACCAACATCAATCCTAAAATAAATGAAGTGATATAATATACCATGTATTTTCACGTACTTTCCTTTTCAGAACACTCAAACCCATGAGTGCCTTTGGATGCACCAAAATCTCTATGTTTTGATGTTTTCTATAAATTTTTTAATATGGTTATGAACTTTTAATCCTCGTAGGAATATATAAAAAACAAGGTAATTTTAACCTATTGGTTTAGCCCTAAGAAAATATGGATCCTACTATATATATTATTAGGTCTAAGTATAAGTGAGTCATGATGAGTATTTCACCCCTAAAAGTACATTGGAGTTCCCAATCTCATAAAAATATACCTAGACCTATCATTTATTCCACCATCTCATCCTCCTAGTCTCCCCCAAATAGACCACCCATAATGGCTATCCAAGTACTCTAGTTATTTGGGTTGGCTATCAACATTCTCAAATTTATCCATGACCTACCTAATAACCTATAAATGTAAATTTCACACTTCACTCTTGGTGTAGTATAGAAGATGGAAGAGCATGTGACATTGTATAAGACTACCCTAAGACTTTTTAATGTGAAACATGGATATGTGTCATACAAGTTATTCCCCTTCACTTTGATGGATTGAGCATACAATTGGTTATTTAACCTCTATAAATACTTAATCATAAGTTAGGAATAGTTTAGTAGTGCTTTCTTGGCCCAATTTGGGCAAGTTATTAAACCTAGCATCCTCTACTAGTAGTTCCCCTACATCAAATAAAAACCCCATGAGCCTATCAAAAACATCAATGCTAGGTTTTAGAAAATGTGTATCTAAGTCACTATTATTTATTTGTTTAATGCCTAACTAGTGATCAATATGTACAATAATGCATTTGACCCATGGACTACCATGTTCTTAAGATGAGACCCCATGATAACAGACTTTCCCATGGCTTATGCTAAAGCCATACAATTTAATAAATAATTAAACCCCTAGGGTTAAATGATGTATCCTATCCATAATGCATTATCACATATACCTATATTAACCATGTTACCCAACACAAACTATAATATTTCAATTCTTTAGTCATTGCCTATAATGAACTAACTCCCTTTGATTCATGCCATGCCAAACCAACACTTAGGTTTTCTAAACCTAGTGAGAAATGAAATGGTTTCTAAATTTCAACACCAAGTAAAGTTAACAACAACTAATAACACCCAATATATACCCTAGGAGTTTATAAAAAAATGAGTTGGATGTCATCCAATGAATGGTTCAAAAACTAAGTAATTACTTCCTTGGCCCGTAATGACAAATCAAAAGCACAAATTTTAAAATTTCAAACAAGAACTTTACATACCAAAGAAAAAATATAAATTGTAGGCATCCCCACAATCAGTTAGATCCCTCACCAAATAGTCTACCCAATGTTAAAATATGTGAAATAGCTCTGTCTAGTAGGTGCCAAGTGTAGAGCATAGCCATGTATAGGTAAATTGACTGTATAGAGTTCTATAGTACCTTTAAGATCTTCAATAAAGAGATGGAGGAGTATGAGGTGGTCCACCATCATCTAGAATCATCTAGCATAGGTAGACCCCCTAACATAGCCATGGTACTAAAAACCATGGAGTTTTTTGCCCAAGAATAAATGGGTTAGAGGAAATCACGAGTGAGGTTCATACATTCCAATAGTTCTAGAAGAGAAATTATGACCTTAGGAATAGGTAACTATAGTATCCCTTCACTACCTAAAATCCCCAAAAGAATGGCATAATCACCAAATCATAATGCTAACAATTACCCTCCACCATCAATGATTCATGAACCAAAATCTCCTATAGAGACTAAACTAGTTTAAAATAAGGCAAGCTACAATATAAGAAAAGACATGAAGAAGATTAAAGCATATATAACCCTTCATAAACTTATTTAGATCAAAGATAAACACAATCTTATACTAAAGTTTCTAACTAAAAATCTAATGCAACCTACCCAATCTAAGAAGAAATAAACCCAAACCAACATACTTATTCATAAAAATAAGACCAAAGTGCCTCTATTTATACTAATATTAGGTTATTTAGGAAAAACTTACATAATTTCCTATTATATTTAGGAGCATCAGTGAACTTAATGCCTATACTTATTTATGAAAATTTAGTGTTAGTCCCCATCAAGTTAGACAAGGTAGTGGTTCAAATAAAAAAATTATAGGTCAAAATAGTACATGAGATTTTGAATGTCCATATGAAATTAGAGTCTAAACCTAGGGTTCAGTAGTTTATAGACATCCAGGTGGTAGATATTACTAAGGCATATGGAATTTTCCTTAGTAGGGATTGGTATAAAACATTAAATGTGTACATGGTCACTAACTTATCTCAAACCACCTTGGAGAGGTGTAGCTAATCAGATCAGAGTGAATATGGAACCTTACATGAAAAATATGATAACTGAATACAATGTTGTCAATGAGAGAGTGAAACTAGTTCCTCAAAATTAAGGATTTATACATTGAGCACTAAACCTACCAAATGAAAGTCTATAAATGAGCCATACTTTTAGGCCTAAGGTCCCTATATGTAGATGGAGTCCATTCCAAACATGGTAGTAGATAAAGTATTTTATTGATAAATCCATAAGGAGAGAGATACCTAGCTTCATAAGGTTATATTTCCCATGCACCAATTATTTAGATGAGTATGAGGAATGAATATTAGGCTTTTAGTTTGCATTAAAAAATAAGGTGAAGGAACTAAGACTATTTAGTGATTCTGTGTTGGTAGTCAACTAGGTTAAGATTAGATTTCAATGTAAGTTATCATACCTCAAAAAATTCAAGCATAGAGCTTGGGACTTAATATAAATGTTCAATGAATTTAATGTTATCCCCATCCCTAGGAAATAAAATCACTTCACTAACTCACTATCAACTTCAACTACACGCTTCAATGCCATTGATGATATTGAATCGTAAGAGTTATTTGTGTAGCTAGTCCCTTGTCCATCTATCCTATATAATGTATTAAATTTCTAATTCTTTGAGTATGATCAATATATTATCCAATTTAATAATAAAATTAGGGTATTTTAATCCTATATAATTGATGAAGTAGATAAATACAATCCTAGGGATGAAATCAATAAAGACATGATTCTCAATATTTAGGGGAATCATATATAGAAAGGGGTGATTTCACTACAAAAGGTTTTTAATATATTTATCCCTACACCCCAAATTATTAGGCTCAATTTTGATAATCAAATCTACGAAAACATTAATCTCAACTCTTTGAAGAGACCCCAACCCATTAATGTATGTCCCAATTGGACAAACTTGGAACTTGAGTAGCTTTAAAATTTGTTGCTAAGATATAAAGATGTGATTTATTAGGCCTGTGTAGACCTCAAAGTATTTGACCCAAAGGTAATTACCCAAACCATCCCATCAAATCTATAATATAATAAATTTAGGAAAATATAGAGGCCTATGAACCTAATCACATAAAACACTTAATATAGAAAGAGGCTCACACACTTCTCTTAGTTGGAATAATCTTCCCAATACATCACTCTACCTTGGTAGCCAACTTGGTACCTATGCAAAATAATGGAGAAATCAATTTATGTATAGATTTTCAAATTTTGAATCAAGATTTTGATAAATACAAATATATATTACCTTCCCTTGATGAAGTGATCTACATGGTAAATGAATCCTAGATGATGTCCTTCTGATATGGATTCTTGGGATACAATCAAGTCATGTTTAATTAGGAAGACCAAACTAGAACCACATTCACCACCAAATGGGGTATGTTTTCCTACAAGTGAATGCCATTTGGATTGATCAATTCTGGAGTAACATTTCCAAAGGATATGGAATTTGTTTTTGAAGGTTTAATTAGAAAATTCATAATAATTTACATGGATGATTTGACTGTGTTCTCAATACATAGGTTAGATCACACCTACCATTTTTAGAATGTATTCAATAGGTGTAGGAGGTATGGTATCTCTTTAAACCCAAATAAGCACATGTTTTGTATCATCGAAGGTAATCTTATTAGTTATATCATCACATAATAAGGTATTTATATTGACCCAAAAAGAGCTGATGTAATTTCCAAATTACCTTTATCTAATATCAATAAAGAGTTAATTTTTTTTTGAGAAAATTAGTTTTGTTTTTCAGTTCATTTCTATATTTTTTGAAATTATAAATCTTTTAAATGTTATGTTGAAATAGGATGCAAAATTGGAGTGGCATATTTATTCTAAGAAGGCTTTATATGAGATAAAAGATGTTATCATGAAATCACCTATGTTGATCAACCTAGAATATATAAAGGATTTATAAATTTATATATTTTCCTCTAAACACACCATTGTTTCCTATCTTACACAAATATTGGATGGAAAAGAATGCCCTACTAATTTTATGAGCACTAGTCTCAAATATGAAGAGATAAAATAATCCTCTCAAAATAAGCATGCCTATGTAATCATCAAAGCTATAAAAAGTATTGGCATTAAATTATTAAGAACAAGATACATTAGATTATGCCAAACTTGATCATCAAGAATTTTTTTTTTAGAACAAGCTCAATGAATGTAAAGGTAGATGGATGACCAAGCTATAAGAGTATGATCTAGAATTAAAACCTCCCAAGTTGGTTAAAGGGCAGAGCCTTACTTAACTGATAGTTTAAATTGATCTAAGGATCTTTGTGTACCACTTAGACAAAAATATATTACTAGAGTAGGATTGGTATGCCCTAATTATACATTACCTACTCTATAAGAACACACCTCAGGGGCTAAATCAAACATAGAAATATCCTCTAAATCAAAAGTAACACAATATGTGTTGAATAAAGGAGTGGTCTGTAGGGAAAATCATCAAGGAATCTATCTCAGATGATTATCATAAGATGAATCTAAAGGAGTAATGTTGAATTTCCATGAAAATTTGGGCATTGTCCATCCAAAATAAAATGAAATGACACATAATATACTCTAGGTAGGTTATTACTAGCCCAACTTATTCAAATATGTCAATGATCACATCAGGGTATGCCATCAATGTAAAACCTTTGCCAAAATAGAAACCCACATTACAATGTCATTACAAAAGTTATAGAAATATTTTAATTCACCCAATGGGAACTATACTTTATTGGGGTCATATAACCCAACTCCTTTATAGGCTATAAGTTTGTTCTCACAAACACAAATTATAGCATGATATGGATTAGGGTAGTGGAAAATTAAATTCATCTAATTCATGGAAAATAATATGACCACTCACTTCAAAACCCCTATCTCATTGGTGTGTGATAATGGTTTTTCATTACAATAATGGAGTTCATTAAATGGGAATAAAAATAAGGTATAACATTTATATTCTCATCTAATTATAACTTGTAAGGGAATTTATTAACATAATTGACTAATAAAACACTAATCAATACCATAAAAAATATGTAGAAAAGAAACCCAATATAACATTCACTTCTAAAATTCAATGTATAGACTAACCACACTAGGTATAAACAAGTGCTTAAAAGCTCACCATTTCTATTGATTTATGGATTGGATCTAGTTCTTCTAGTTACACTTAGAATCCCTACCTAAAAATTTATGTAATAGTATATGGAACATGATGAAAAAGTAAACACTAAGCTCTTAGACATTTTCTAGTTAGAAGAAGCCTCAGATGAATCCTTATTGATCTTTATCAAACATCAAGGCATTGCCAAATGATGGTTTGATAAAAGGGCCAAAGTCAAATCCTTTAATATTTATAATTTGGTACTGATATATGAAAAAAAGGGAAAAAACACCAAGGTTTATCCTATTTGGATTATCACCTACCTGATAACTAAGCTACTCAGTTAAAATGTGTTCTAACTTAAGGACGTAAAGGGAAATGACCTCCTGCTACCTATAAATGGATAGTTCCTAAAGAATTAATTCTCAACTTGCCCCTATAATGTATTTATGTATATATTAGACTATTTTAATTTTCATTGTGTGTTTAATTTTGGTTAAATGTTTGTTTTTGATTGTATATTTGTCTCTTGCCAACCTTACCCCAGTTTCTACCTTAAAAGGATGATATTAATCACAAGGAGGAACCAAGAATAGAAAATGGTAATGACCACTCTAAAGAGCAATAAAATATTAGAAGGTAGTTCAAGCTTTATAAACTTAGATAGTAATATTTTATTTTGAAACAATTCAAAGATTATGAGTATTACTTTACTTTTTAGATCTTGAAGGCCAATGATTTGTAATAAAACAAGTAGAACTTATAACAATTATATTTATCAACATAATCCATTAAAAATACACTTAATAAACCATATTGATAATATATAGGATCATTCACCCAAACTAAGATCTTGTATGTATTCATATATTTCCAAACATCCCATTACCCATGGTTTTGTCTAAAACCCTCAATGGATAGAATTACAAAATCTTTTCATAAGAAAATTCTAGAAGAAATACTAGAACAAAAAGTACATAATCTAAATTTTGAATCTTCTTTAAAAGGGTTATTTAGGAAACCTCCATTATACGATTTTCAACATGGATGGTAGTGAAGCAATACCTCAAATGGAACTATAAGTATCTTTGTTGGGGATATATATAGTTGGATGGTAGCAGAGCAATGTCTTCTTTATCCATCTAAGTCTAAGGATTTTCTTGTAGTCTATGAGGTTTAAAAGCAAGAAGATTTATGGATTAGGTTCTATGTTATTAACACCATTTTCCCCTTATAATCTACCATTTATTATGGCCAACACACTCCCTTATTCTAAGAAATAGGGGACCCCTCTTTTAAGTTTCTCAAATTTGAGGTTCTTAGAGTTTCAGCCTCTCCCTAATCAGTGTCTTTCTTTTTCAAACCTCAAATTTATGTTTCATCCTAGTTTTTCTATGTATCCATCATATTCATAATGGAATTTGATCCTTATTATGACCCCTATAACTTTTGAGTTTTATCATAGTCAAGGCTTTACCACCTCTTAAGTAGAATAGTGCAGTTTCACACTTGGAATATTTTTATTTCACTAATATTCAAGTCTATAGATTTGGACTTATCTTGAAGTTTTTAGAGTCTCAGTCTCATAGAATCTCAATTTGTTAGAGTCTTACATGGCACCTTGTAAAGCTACATCAGTGAACATGTGAATTATGTTTCATTATGTGGCTTCCTTTTTGACATAGTCTCTTTTCTTAGATTTTTGTAGGTTGAAAAACCAAATTAGAAAACACCATGTAGTTCTAACTATCATAATGTGTCAATATTCCAATCCTAATAGAGATGTAAAATTCTAAGAGATCCTAACTAATTGGATCCTTTATCTATCAGAATGGTTAATCTCTTAGTTCTAATATATATGTTAGAGACTGAAGGAGCCTAGATAAATAAGAACATGCCATGTGGACCTAATGACTAGAGGTGCCAAAACATAACCAATTAGATTCCCTAATGTTAGATGGGTTAGAATCCTAATTATAATAGAGATGTTAGATCTTGAGAGGACCTCACCAAATGAAATGATGCCATGTGGCCCAATATTATAGCTATCATTTTCCTAGATGTGACAGAGGTGTTAGAGCCTGAGAAAGCCTAACCTACTAGACCACGACATATGACATTTCAGTACATATTGGTAGATTAATCATGAAAATACCCATAAGAGGTATAATAAATTATTATCAAATTTAAATGGATAAACAAAATATGTCATACATTAATTCACTCCTCTATTTGGTTACTCCTACTCTTGAGGGTATAAAAGTGAAGTATCAGGTCACACCTAGGTGGTAGCCATTGTAATCAAGACTAATAAATGATGGAAATTTGGTACATAAAATAGGCTACCTAATATGGCATTAGGATGAAATGACCATGTACTGACCATGCTCTTGCATTAACAAAATATGTAACTAGACCCTAATTAGATAAATGGGAATGTTACATCACAATAACTAAATATAGTAGGTGATAAATATTGGGTATTGTTGAGTTTAAATATAGATAAGGAAATAAATGGGAAAATACGTCCACCAACACAAATTTGAAATCAGATTAAGGGAGTTGACATACACCATCAATACAAAATATATTTTTTCATCCCTATAAATTCTTTTAGGTGACCTAATTTACCATTATTGCTCCTAGTTTCCTAGTCCACCTTATTTTATATGCATTCTTATGTTGTCTATGCCTCCCTCACTCAAAAACTATTTTCATAAGAGATATAACCCTTTTTTTAATTTCCACTTCTTATTTTAAGCCCAAATTTGATCTTGAGTATAGGGACACCACATTCCCAAATGGCATGACATGCTTCAAACACTATACTGATATGTTCAAGGTAATTTATTTGGTTCCCAAATCCTCTAATAGAGATGATGAAGGTGAGGTCAAGTTTAAATATGTCTATTAGGCATATGAAAAGTGTGGGTTACACTATGTTGTATCCAATCCATAGGTATTCCCTTGTGTTGATTTATTTGGCAAGTTGTTACTCAATGATAAGTGATAGTAAGATGGTGTTCATGCCATGGTCTACTCCATGAGTTCCAAGCATTAGATCATGGATATATCAAAAGGTTCCATCAAAGCTTACTATAACCTCCTAGAGTACACATTCACCAATGATTTAGCTATAGTGAACACATGGACTAGCATTTACCAAATATATGATGTCCTAAAACACTAGGAAGATCACTCAGATGCAAAATGGGTTAACAATATGGATGTGAATGCTTATACCATTCACACCTTCAAGGAGAGAGTCTACATCAATATGATACTATTAGAATAATTATTTAGGGAGATTAATTTCTTACACATCAACCTCTTTTAGATTCCCATGCTCCATATAATATTTAAGTTTTATTAGGTTCCTAAGCTTGGGGTAGTGATCAATATCAATATAATAAAGGTAGTGGGAGATGCTTAAGGAGGATGTAACTTTTACATGATGATATACTTGGTAGACATAGTCTACACACTACTCATGTTCAATCCTTCTACCTTTCAAACATGGGTTCTTAGAGGCTTGGCGGTCCATGTAGTTTTTAAAAAGATATATGGCCACCATTATCAAAACCATATTTAAGATACATGTGATTTATTTTACCTACTAGTCTACATGGAAATTAACAAGGTAGACATGCCTCAGCTATCAAAGGAGATAAGGGACTCTCTCAAACAAATTGGTATTTATTATTATTGCATTGATGACACCATCATTTATGTGGCCAACACTATCAAGGTTCCCTTCCATATACCTTATCAATTCCCAAACCACCTGGAAGAATAATAAATTTCCTAAAAATTGGTGGAAAGCATATTTAACTATTACATCAACTATAAACAAAAGTCTTACCTACACCTCCTGATCATCATCAAGGACCACATGTATAGGGATTTCACCCTTTGTAGAATATGATAGCTATAAGGGACTCCTATGCCCTGGGTATGGCTGAACACTAAGAGTGAGGACCCATATGAAATCACCTAGGCCCTATTGATGTGGGTTTTATGCACACTAAATAAATTTTGAATGAGGTAGCCTCTAACATCTTGGGATCTCTATGGAATAAGGTTACACTCTAGAGCATGAGATGTAGGTATACAGTTAAAATAACCAAGTGATTGAATATTAGGTTAATTTGGTGGGTTTTTTAACTAGGTTTTATGGATGGATGTGTGGGATATAATATAAAGTACTCACTAAGTGATTTTGATGGGTGGATAATTAGTCTATGCTAGGTATATCTCAAAAAAACTCAACAAGGGAAATGAGGGTAATATATAAAACAAGGCTCTATGTTCATAAAAGGTCACTTCAAAGACTATTTATTTGGTGGAGAAGTATCTCCAAAACCATTGTTTATTTATTTTAGCTATTTCACACTCAGAATAAGCATGGTTATCAGTTTGGTAAAATAAGTATAGGAAGCTTGTTGGTCTCAACTAAAGGTTTTTCTCTTTAGGGTTATTGTTACACACCCTTGTCTAAGAGTTTACAACTTGGGCCAAAAAGTTGTCTAGAGTAGATATATCTCATGGATATATGACTATACTAGAGGAAATATTTATACACACATTAGATTATCAACTCAACCTATACTCTTTTCTTAAACCAATGAAATTTACCAATCCTTAATAGTTTTTACACATTTAAGATCAATATTCATCAATTAAAATAATTAGATTCATCTATAGCATTAGTATACTTAATAATTATTAAAATTATATAAACAAAGAAACTTAAATTTCACTAATATAGAGAGGGAAGAAGAAATAACAAACACAACTTCATGATAATCAACCTCTTAATCTCTTCTTGTATATTGATCAAAACTACAACCATTTGAAAAGAGGTTTTACATGTATTTAAAGGACTAGGAAAAAGGGTCACCTCATCCTCAAAGTATATAAAAACTTTAGATTACATCATAATAACTAGAACATAAATTTTATTTTGATACAAAAATACATGTAATAACTTATATACTACCTCAGACATGCAACATGTGCATGTTGGTTAAGACATCTTTTTTAATTAGAACATGGATGTAATGATACTTAAATAGTGATTTTTAATCATTACATGTATGATTATACAAAAATATCCATCGACCAATGCTAATATGGCTCCTACTTGACACTTTTCATTGTTTTTATTGGAACTATAGTTGTAACCAGAGATAAACTAGTGACTAGAGTTGAACTTGTTATAACATACATGGTGACTAGAGCTATGGTTGGGGAAGAACTAGTAGCTTAGACTAGAGTTGTGACTATAGTTAAGCTGAGAGGTGGAATTGATGCACTTTTTGAGCTAAGAGGTATTAAATTTCATGATGGTATTACAATTGCCACATTAAGTGGAGCCTGAGCTGAGGAACTAATAGGTGGTGTTGATGTTACTTTCTTATTCACACTCAACTCTTTATAATTTCTTTATCCTTTGGAATGTTATTATCTAATTAATCTCATATCAAGGAGAGGAGGTTTGGTTATCTTATCTACCTATTCTAATAGACTTTCATTCTCTATCTTGGTAGATTGGAAGCTTACCCAAAAGACCTCCACTTCAGTTGCCTTCTTCTTCATTATAATCATCTTTGCTTAAATATCCTCTCGACTCATTCTTTGTAAGCGTTTCTTGAATCTATCCAAATTTTTTTGTATCATTTGATCAAAATAGCCTATGTTACCAACTTCCTAGTATTATATCTTAATCCTATTAATTCTAACTCATCTAAAAAATTTACTACTTGTTTATCTTTTTTAGTGAGCTTAGAAACTAGAGTATCGACAACACTCACCCAATCTTGGGCCTCTTGGTTCCTTATGACTACTATATTTAATGCATTGACTTCCTCCATCATCAAATTTAAAAAGTTTAATTCCTTATAGGAGTACACAACACCAAAAAATTCAATCTTTTCTCATCTTTTTTGAGAATTTTAAACAATTTTGTTACTGTAGTTACATGTGGATATACTTATACTATCAAATAATGAATGGTATCTAATTTTTTTTATAATCTTAATGTAGCACTCTATACATCTTGATCTATGTTGGAGGGAACATAGATTACATGTTGATGTTATCTAAGATACTCTAACTCTTATTCTAATTATTTTATAGCCTATTCTATTCCCTCATGGATGGACAATAATAATTTAGTGTGTGTATCTATGAAGGAATTTAAGTACTCAATGTATGGGTAATAACCATTCTTTCTATCTTTCCTTTTCAAAAAAGAGTAAATCTCTTCACTTTCTTCTATAAATAGTCCTCTACCACTAATATATTTTATATTCCTATACCTTACCCTTTACACTAAGGTTTTTGCTTTGTCAAAGAGAGAGATAATATTGAGTTTCTCAATGATCTTAAAATTTGGCCTCTTAGAATCCAACACTCCTAACTCCTTGGCCAATCTAGAAGAGTCAATTTTTATGAATCCAATAGTTGGGATTTTATTTATGTATACTTTTTAGGCTTAGGTTCAAGGTTAGTGGATGGCTTAGGAATTGAGGGTTAAATAATCTTGGACTATTATACATTCCCTAGTTATGTCATTGGATTCATAATGTAGATAGGTTTCTTCTTGGGGGCTCTTTTTGTTGCCACCATTATTATGGTATGAACTGGTCTTGATGAAGGTAGTAGTGAACCCAATTGAGTAGAGGAGGATATCACTTGGGTGATGGGTTGGCTAGTGGTTATGGAATTAGAGGTGGATATTAAAGGAGAAGAGATGTAGATTCAAGGAGCAAAGGTTGTAACAATGGTTTTCATAATGAAAATAGATATAGTAGGTAATATTGATATAGGAGTAAAAATAAAGAAAACTAGTAATGGCATAGAAAGAACAACTAGTAATGACACAAGAGGAGAAAATCCTAGGGGATTCATGAATAGAGAACCCTTACTATATTGGTCACCACTAAGGGGTGAATTTGTTTCTAATCCTTTCAAGCTCAATTCTTTGGCTTGTTTTAGCTCCACTTCATGGCTTGGCTCACTTTTGACTAAAGGTTGTACCTCTTTTTTGGTTATCTCCGTGGATGGATTATATGGTCTCTCTTCCTTAGGCTTTCTTTGATAACAATTTTTTGTCCTCTCAACCTGAGGAGAAGTCACTTTCTAGGTAGGAGAGGGAATATTCATGGTAGAGGCTATGGTCACTAAAGTTTCTATAATATGTGTCATCTCTTCCTCATTAGAAGAGTCAAGGAAAATGATCTTCACTTTTTCCCCAATAGTGTCATCCTTTTCCTACCATACTTCAAAAGTAGATTTTTAACCTTCCTCACTTAAATAATAGATGTTTAAATCTGAGTAATCCATTCTTCCTCTTGTTGAGAAGTAGGTGATATTTCTCCTACAATTTGATCTTACTCACACTCTCTAGTAGTTATGTTTCTCATACCTCTTGATCTTGGTCTTATTGATATATCATCATAAAAGGTGATTTTTGTAGGTCCTATCTTTAGTTATATGGATATTGGAAACGTTTGCCACTCCATAAATCAAATTATCTCCATCCACCTAGTGGTGGGATTATAAATTTGGCCTGACCAAGTATAAAGGAAGGATATACTTGTATTACACTCAAAAAATATTCACATAGGACAGTAATCTCAACCCTTTCCTTTACTTATTCATCATATTTTTCATTAATTAAAAATAATTTTTGGTCTAAAGGTTCATGCGTGTATGTGATGTCAAGATTGTGAACCTTTTGTTTCAATCTCTCATGGGCATCCCAATCCCTATGGAAGAGTGTGGATAAGGCATAATTCCTTGATTTGGATTTATAACCACTAAGATGGGGGTGAATTATTATGTAAACTCTTATTTAAATTTCATATATCTTCCATTAACCATTCAAACAAATATAGAGATATAACAATACATAATCAACCATTCATATGAGCATGAAGTAGGAACATAATACATGAACAAAATATCTATGTGGAAAACCATCATGGAGAATAAAACACACTGATACACCACTTGTAATATAGTCCTATAATCAATGGATCAAAATTTAGTGAGTCACCAACCCCTCACTAGTCAAGCACCAACTCAACTAGTCCTTTAGCAAGCATCAACTTGAAAAGAGGATCCAACCCCCTAGGTAACTCAAAACCAACTCATATACATTTAACCTTTAATCACCTTTGAACACTTTTTTCTCACTCAACTAGATATTACAACCTTATTTTTCTCTTGTCACTCTTTTATCTCTCTCCAACAACCTATTAGCCCTTCTCGCTCAACTAGTCCTTTCCTTGGTAGAATTAGGTCATATGACCTTGATCATCACATATAAAAACATAGTTAGATATTCATGACATAGTTATCACACCTATTTTATGGTATTAACACCCTCTATTTATTTTCCAAAACTTTAAATCATTTTCTCATTTCCTCAATATTCTAACTTGTCAAATTAGGCCTATTAGACCTTCTCTTTATACTTGACTCTTGCTCTCACCCATATTGGTTGGAAAAGAAAATATAAATAATTTTATAACCTTTTTAATATATCAAAAAACACGTTTCACAAGTGAAAATTCTTTACATACATCGGTCATTACCCTTAAGGGCCAAAACCACAATTAGGCCTAATAGAGACCTAATGTAATTAGGCCTTATCAAAGCACACATTTCACCTTGACCACATTGGAAACACCATGAACCTAAAAAAATACATGAAAAAATTAATAAATACTGAAATAATAATAATAATAATAATAATAATAATAATAATAATAATAATAATAATAATAATAATAATAATAATAATAATAATAATAATAATAATAATAATAATAATCTCACCTTATGTCACCAACATCATTTAACTCATTTCACTCCTTGAACCACACAATTAGGTCTACTTGCCATTAGGCATTCTCATTTCTAGAAAGTTTGTCTTGAAAATGTGATGCATAAACTAAAATTTACCATATAACACAAAAAAATCACATGGATAGAACCTAAATTAATTTATTTTCATCATCAAGTCCATTATATTTAACAATATAGATCAAAATACCTCAAACTAATCAAATTTATATGCTCACTTAGAACTGCACACATGCCTTAAGAACCTAGTCAAAAGCCTTTGAATTTTCACATATTCATATGAGTTTATCATGCATAAAATTGTATTAAAAATACCCTATGATACCTATATAATAACTTATTATTAATTTTATTTTTCAAATCTCTACTAAAAGACTCAAGAACACCATTCTCATTCACACACAAAAAACCTGCCTGTAGCTCCAAAAACATAGTCATGAAAACCAAATCTTATAACATATATGGGAACACTTTTATGAACTTAAAAAGTGTTTATATGATCATTAATCATAATTATAACACACACACACACACACACACACACACACACACACACACACACACACACATATTACAATTTTAAATATCAATATTGGTCTTATAGATCAATCTCATGTCTTCACCGTACACAAACTCCACTATGTTAGATAGGTCACTTTGAGAACATTTTTTTGCTTGTATATAAGCATTATAAAAACTTATAATAAAATGGGATATGAGATATATGTGTTTTAAAATTACCCCATGTATTTTCATCCATCTCTAAGACACTTCAAACCATCCCTAGTCTCATTCTTACTTCTACCTAGTTTCCTCACTATCTTCCTCATTAGTCTTATTTAATGATAGGTCAAATTCCATGATTGGTTTAGCATATTTAGTGTATTAAACCTGAAGAAAACCTTAAATTGGAGAAAAATATGAAAAATATAAGTCTCACATATCATCTTTAAACCATTTTCATGTTTTGACTTGGTCAATCCTTCTTGCTACATTAAAAATATGAGAAACAAGGGGTTCTTAGAGATTCCACTCACTCTTCTGATAGACTAATGCCACCTAAAGTTACCTGGGAGAGTTAAATAGAACCTAAAATCATAATACTATGTTAAAAAAACCATTTTAATCCATTTCCAACAAGATCTTTCTTATCAAGTCATAATGAGGGTTTTAGGAGGGTTTAGACTACCTTACATTATTAGTAATCATTCATAAAAGATTTCCCATAAAATTAAAAAAAATTCAATTAAATTAAATATTGGACCATTAAAAAACTTAAATAAACTATTTGGGATCTCATAAAAAAATTTCTTGTGCCAACGATCATAATAAAATCCTTCTCAGGTCTCTAAAACCCCATTCTATGCACATATAAGACCTCAACATCAATTTTCATGCATTATCCTTTAGGATATCACCTAAAAATTGGCAAAAACACTTGAAAAAACATATCACACCTCTTTAAATTCTCTTAATATCTTTTAAACCTTGTTAAATAAATTTGACCCCTCATTAGGCCATACTAGGTCTCTTTGTGCATTAGGCCTTAAATAACCAATCACACTTAGACCTTATACACACATTGAAGCCTATTTTACTATTAAAAATAATAATCCACATTTAAAATTATCTCATACCATGCTCACATACTACCAACCTTCTTCACATAAATCTCATACTACTCACCACAATATGCTACCAGGTCTATGCCATCTCACTAGGTCTCTCAAGTACATGGCTTACGAACTCAACTTCAAGAAAAATGAGGACAAATAAGAATGACATCAATGAAACTATCATGACATCAATGAAAAATTAATTTATACCTTATAAAATATTTTCAAAAATCTCCCCCTTTGTCATTAATGGCAACCACTCATATATGTCAATCATTCAAACAAGTGTATCTAACTAGGATACGTCTCCCCCATACATATCAATATCCCCCTTTGAAATTAATGAAAAATAAATATCTTAAATAAAAATTAAATATATATTAGTTAAAATATCATATCAAAAAGCTCCCCCCATCTCATTACATACCTCAAACATCTTGTTCTTAACAAACTGATATGACTCCCCCTTTAACCTCACAGTTTGTGCACTTCTTCCTAATCTTGAAGCCAAAGAACCTCCTTATTAGCTCTCCCTAATCAATTTGAATTTATTAGTGACTATAAGGAATAGGAATCGCACCCAATTATTATCTTAGATGTTTAATTATCCTTTAGAAGAGGCTTAGTCAAGATATCTACATAATGATCTTTGGTAGACACAAATTTATGATTAATACTTTTTTCACTGACCTATTTTGTCAATAAATTATACTTGATATGAATTTTATTGATCCTTGAATGAATGGCATTATTCTTTGAAACACTTATGGCACTAGTATTATCACAAAAAAATAGGACTAGGACCATAAAACTCCACCTTGTAGTCTCTTAAGGTTTGTCTCATCCACAATATGAAGTTATTATAATGTAATCAACCTCACAAGTATATAAATAAATTCATGGTTGTTTCTTGATTACATATGAGACTAGGAACTTACCTAAAAAGAAGGCTACTCCACTAGTGCAATTTCTATCATCTAGACTCCCAACCCAATCTACATCTGTATAGGCTACCATATCAAACTTCCTACTCATTAGGTATCATAATCCATACTTTATAGATCCCTTGAGATACCTAAGTATGATCTTAAATGATTTTATATTAATTTACTTATGATCTAATTGAAATATCCCACACGACCTAATTATTTCATGATGTTAGGTCTAGAGGTAGAAGTATACAACAAACTCCCAATCATGAATCTATTTTTTGTCTGATTGACATTTTAGGATTCATCCTCCTTGCTTAGCTTGCATCATATAACCATAGGTTTACTTACATACTTTAAATATTCCATTTCAAACTTCTTTAACATATCTTATATATAATTGACTTGTGAAATGAACATACCTTTTTTAGATTGATCAATTTGAAGTCCAAGAAAGAAGGATAATTATCCAAGCATATAAGTTTAAAATTTTGACTTCATTACCTCTAAAAAGGCCTTGGTCATGTTCTCATTAGTTACACTAAAGATTATATCATATAAAAACAACACCACTATCAATTGATGGTCATTTTTAGTCTTGATAAACATGTTATTATCTACAACTCCTCTCTTGAAACTTTAGTCCAAAAGATACTTGTCTAGTCTAATATACCAAGATTTAGGGGATTTTTTAAAACCATATAAGGCCTTATTCAATTTGTAGACATAATACTCATTATCAGTCAATATAAAACCCTCAAGTTTCTCAATGTATACTTCTTTCTCTAAGTTCCCATTTAGGAAAGCTAACTTGACATCCATCTTGTATGTCTTGAAGCCTTTAAAACCTACATAGGCAATAAACATCCTAACAACCTCTAATGTTAATATAGGAGAAAATGTTTCCTCAAATTCCAATCCTTCTAGTTGATAATATCCTTTGCATACTATTTTATCCTTATTTATAGTGACTTCTCCTTTCTCATTCAACTTGTTTTTGAACACCCATTTTGTACCAATGATATTTTTGTCTTTAGGCCTAGGTACTAACTCCCTTATCTTATTATTCTCAATTTGATTTAGATATTCATTCATGGAATCTATCCAAAACTTATCCTCACTTGATTCTACATATATTTTAGGTTTAAAATTTAATATTAAGGTAGTATTCTCTTCATTAACATCACTCACCATTATTCTCCTTATTTGTATACCTACACTTGTTTCCAATGATCTAAAATTCAATATGATATTTTTGAATCTACCTAGAAGGAACTTTTGATTCCTTTCTTTCCTCAATATCTTCTTCATCCTCATCTATCTCTATTGATCCTTTATCATTATTTGGCTGAGAATATGATTTATTTATTTCATCAACATTCACATTTGTGATCTCCGCTATCTTTTTTAATCTCTTGTTGTAACATTTGTAGGCAATACTTACTCATGAATATCCCAAAAAAATACCTTCATTAGACCTTTATTCAAACTTACCTAAGTCCTCATCATCTCTCTTTATATAACATTTTCTCCCAAACACCTTAAAATTTTCAAAACTTGTAGGTCTACCAT
The DNA here is from genome assembly GCA_037957365.1 of Torreya grandis. Classification (NCBI taxonomy): domain Eukaryota; kingdom Viridiplantae; phylum Streptophyta; class Pinopsida; order Cupressales; family Taxaceae; genus Torreya; species Torreya grandis. Next base: position 802,452 of record JARHVA010003201.1, read on the forward strand.
TCCATAATTCATATGGAGTACACCATTGATCTTAATATGTAATCTTTTCAAAGTGTAAACTAAGGTACCCATAGATTTTCTCTAATAGCCATCAGAAATGTGTGACTCATTCAATATGGTCCTTGCCATTTATTGAACAATTCTACTATTTATTTCAACCAACCCATTCTGTTGAGGTGTTCTAGTAGCTAATAACTATCTTTTTATTCCATTGACCTCATAAAACTCATCAAACTCATTTAACCAAGACTCTGATCCTTTATCAAACCTAGTACACTTGATCTTCACATTCATCTCATTTTCAACCAAATCCTTGAAATTTTTGAACTTGTATAGAGCTTCTAACTTCTCCTTCAATAATGTTACCCAAGTCATTCTTTTGAAATCATCTATAAGTAAAATGAATTAGCCATCACCTTGAATAATTTAAATCCTTGTAGGACCACATAGACCAATATGAATTTGTTTTAAATCTTGATTATTAGAGTATTACTTATACTTGAATCTCCTCCTAGTTTTCTTACCATGTTGATATGCCTTGCAAAGAGCATTTGCAGGTTTAATTTCTTTTGGCATTTTCTTCATAAATCCTTTGGAACTGATCTTAACTATATTATTAAAGTTCATATGACCTAACCTCCTATGCCATATCCCACTTTAATCTACCTTGATCATGAAGCATTCTCTTTTGTGATCTCATTTAGTACATAAATATTATTTTCAGTTATTTTGGCTTTAGAAATTAATATTCCTAATTTTTCTCTCATTATCTCACATCCTTTTTCATGATATGTTAGGGTATGTCCTTGTGTTTTAATTTGAATTACACTCAACAAGTTATGTTTCAATTCATATACATATAAACCATTATTTTCTTGGGCTTCTCATTGTCCAAGCTCAAAGCACCTTTGCCAACTATATTACCATATGTGTTATCTCTAAAACTTACTAAACCTATAGCATTCTTATTCAAAATGATGAATTTACTTTTATCTCATGTCATGTGACTTAAACAACCACTACTATATACTACTTCAAATCCTCATTCTGAGTATGAAAGGTAGTTTGGGCTATCATAGATTCTTTTCCTCTAGATTCTTACTTGTCTCTCAATTTACTCATAGGGTCTACTTTCTTGAGCCATTATTTAGTATTATGACTACATGTATTCTTAACATGTCTATTTTTCCTTATATATTTTGTCATACACTCTCTTTTAATATGTCCTCTTTGGTTATAGTCATAACATAGGTTTTTACTTCTCCATCTATAGTCAACAACTCTATGTCCAAATTTACCACAAAAGAAACAATAACTAATGAAATAATCCACATACTATGATTATTTAACCTTATTTGTATTTTTATGTCCATAGTATGATACACCACTACCTTTGATCTCATTTGATGTAGTAAAACTCTTTTTGGCTTGTTAATGATTGACTTAAAACTTTACCACTTTTGTATATGTCTTGATTCTACTAGCTTCATCACTCTTTGACTGATCAATTTGTTTTGGAAACTAATTCTCCTTAAACTCATTTTGTTCTTCTCTAAATCCAAGACATATCATATCATAAAAGGGCCTTTGACTATCCAAAATATTTTTAGGCTTTCTAGTACTCTCTTCAAACTTCATATATGTCCTTATCTTGATTGCATCTTATTCAAATTGAGCCTCTAAAGTCTTTACTTTAATTATAATATGGATGCATTATTCCATATGAATCTTCTATTTTTAACAAAATTTACAATTTGTTTCAATGACTATGGATAGATCCTTATTTCAATCATAAAATACACTTTAGTCATCAAAATCCATACATTTGCTCCGAAGATCTCCTTTAGACTATTAGGCCTACACAAGGGACCTTGATCTAATAACATTTTTCAAAAGTAAAACCATTGAGAGAGGGGGATGAATCATTATTTAAAATCTTATTTAAATTTCATATATCATCCATTATTCATTCAAACAAATCTAGAGATATAACAATGCATAATCAATCATTCATAGGAGCATGAAGTAGGAATGGAACACATCAACACAAGATATATGTGAGAAAACATCATGGGGAATAAAACCCACTTATACACCAATTATTTTATATTATTATAATAAATGGATCAAAATTTAGTGAGGCATCAACCACACAAAGAGCACCAACCCCTCACTAGTCAAGCACTAACTCAACTAGTCCTTTAACAAGCACCAACTTGCAAGGAGGCTCTAACCCCCTAGGTAACTCATCACCAACTAAGTTAATTTTAAAATATAATCATATTTTAACACTTTTTTATCACTTAAATTGATATTAACACCTTTTTTCCATTCTCACTCTTCTATCTCTCTCAAATAGCCTATTAGGCCTTCTCTCTCAACTAGCCCTTGGTAGAATTAGGTCATATGACCTTATTCATAACCTATAGAAATATAGTTTTATATTCATGAAAAATTCATCACGCCTATTTTATGGTATTCACACCCTTTCTCTCGTTTCTAAAATACTAAATCATTTGCTCATATCCTTGATATTCTAGTTTGTCAAATTAGGCATATTAGACCCTCTCTTTATACTTGACTCTTTCTCTCACCCATATTGATTGGAAAATAACATATCCATAGTTTTATATCCTTTGTAATAGATCAAAAAATAAATTTAACAAGTTAAAAAATAACTACATAGGTTTATCATTACCCTTAAGGGCTAAAACCACCATTAGGCCTAATAGAGACCTAAAGCAATCAGGGCTTCTCAAAGCATACATTTTACCTTGACCACCTTAAAACACCATGAGCCTCAAAAAATTCATGAAAAAATTAATATATAATTTAATTATATTCCCTATAATGTCACCTTATGTCACCAACACCATTTAACTCATTTCACTCCTTGAACTACACAATTAGGTCTACTCACCATTAGGCCTTCTCATTGCTAAAAAGTTTGTCTTGAAAATATGATGCATACACTCAATTTTGACACATAAACAAAAAAAACATATTTATAAAACCTTCATGACATTATTTTCATCATCAAGTCCATTATATTTAACAATACAAAGTAAAATGCCTCCAATTGATCAATTTTATATGCTCACTTAGAACTACACATAGGCCTTAAGAACCCAATAAAAATCCTTTGAATTTTCACATCTTCATAGGATTTTATCATGAATAAAAATGTGTTAAAATAAAATAGTATACCTATATAAAAAATTAATGTGAATTGTATTCTTCAAATCTTTACAAAAAGACTCAGGAACACCATTTTCACTCATACATAGAAAATTGCCTGTAGCTCCAAAAACACAGTCATGAAAACCAAGTCTTAGAAAATATATGGGAACACTTTTATGAACTTAAAAATTATTTATATGATACTTAAACATCCTTATAAAAATATTTAAGTATATATTTTATAATATTCAATATCAATATTGGTCTTATAGACCAATCTCATGTCTTCACCCTGCATAGACTCGATTGTGTTAGATAAGCCACTTTGAGAATAGATTTTCAATTGTTTATGAGTATCATAAAAAAATAAAATCAAAGGGGATATGAGATATATTTATTTAAAAATGACCCAATGCATTTAAATCCATCCTTAATATCATTCTCACTTTTGATTAATTTTCTCACTATCTTCCTCTTTAGGCCAATTTAGTGATAGGTCAACTTCCATGAATATTTTAGCATATTTAGTGTCTATAACATGATAAAAAAAACCCTACATTATCACATAATACCAACATTCTTCACACAAGTATCATATTACTCACCGTAATATACTATTAGGCCTATATCATTTCACTAGGTCTCTAAAGTACATGGCTTATGAAATCAACCTCAAGAACAAAAAACACAAATTATAATGACATCAATGAAAATTTCATGCATACCTTATAACAAATTTATAACACCTTGCATTCCTAGCCTCTCTAAAATATCTTTTATATGTATATTGCATCCTCCCAATAGTGATATGGGAGTTATGGAAAGTGTTTTGCTTACTATTTATCAAGTCCTCATCTATACCATTCCATATTTGGAAATAAATATATTGCTCAACAAATTTGTATGGGATAACTTTGGGGAGTTGAAGAGGGTCTACCTTATTCCAAACAACCATGATAAATATATAATTTGGGTATATCCAATAGTCACCCAAATATACAAGTGTGATGGTGATGCTATTTGAAATCTTGGCTAGAGGATGGCCATGAATTGCCATCCAAAATTGAGGATATAGGTTCTATATAATTATATAAATATTACACACATATGCATAGATGTGAAGAAAAGAATATAAGTAACAGATTATATTCTTGATATAGTCAAGGTTGGGATTCCATAAAGTCACATTATGTCTATAAATATTCTCCATGAGTGCATCCAAAATATATGGCATTATGTATAAAATTTCCATATTGGGGCCTCTTTTCCTTGTAAAATATTTTTTCATGTAGGCAAGCATTGATAACCTCCCCCAATGCATAGGTGTGTTCTAAAGTGATGAGTAGTTCAAGTAGGGGAAGCCATTCTATATTTAATAAATAAATTCCTGGGTGGCCAAATAGTCAATTTAACCTTGCCATGCCAATATGAATTCCCATATAGAACTGGGTGATTATAATGAGGTTCTCATTAGTTTCCTTGATAGTGAAAGTCTTTCCTAAGAGAAGACATTCCCCTACTACTTGTTCCACATTATTATTTTTCTTCTAAGTAAAGACATTGTGTAATTTAAATGTATAATATATAATGGGAATACATTAATACCTCATGAATGAATCACCTAATATGTATTAAATGAATATGTTATTGGTGACATAGTTTAGATAGCCCCTATCTATGATTATTCCTTTGAAGAATAAGTCTCAAAATAAGTCAATACATGACATGACTTTTGGATTGGTAGTTACATAGTGGATGACTATAATTTTAGTGGAAATAATTTAGATATAACTTGATTCTCTTCTATTGAGATGTAATCCTCAAATGAAAATGGATCAATGTTTTCTATGACCTCCCATAGATCTGAGTAATTGGTATGGAGGTCGTCGAACATGGTTGTGTCAAAAACTACATCTAGGTATTATGTGGAATCCTTAATGGAGAACATTGATGGTGGTGTAGATCTATTATATGCCCTAGATGAGGAAACCATTAATTTTGTTGATGTTGGTATGATTCAACATCTTAAAAATGGTGGTATAAAACTTTGTTACATAAATTTTAAGTTTGTTTAGATATAACTAGGGATTTTGAAATTGTAGAAGGTTATGTACACTCTAGCTCTTGAAAATCAAATGAGGTGAACTTGGTTAGAATCTTAATGTTATATATTTATGAATTAATTATATTTTATGCACTATTAATCACCAATGTTTATGAGTTCATCACCTTCATTTAATTTAAACTTGACCACCTGAGCCTAATGGGTATTCCATGTAAGATGTTTACTCATTTTGGGTGCCATGGTGTTACTTTTTATCTTGAAAATTTTCACTATATGGTTTATTGAGGGGTTGACCTTTGAATTTGGGTTGAATGATATGATATGGAGAGCCCAAGATTCTAATGAAAAGACCCCAAAGTGCAAAATGTTATTTAGAGAGATTCATTTAGAAATATTTTTCCAAAATTCACTGAAGGGAAAGTTCTCAAATGAAAGGCTCCAAATGAAAGTCATTGAAGGAATAGTTACCAAAAACCAAGTATTCTTCAAGGATGTTTTCATTTAGGAAGAATTTTTTATAGATAAATTTATTTAATGAAATCTACTTAAGAGAAAGTTCTTGAACACCAAAAAATTCCAATGTAAAGTTACCACATAAGAAGTGTTGACCAAAATGATCCAAAGAAAAGTTTCCAATTGAAACAAAATTTGAAATAAAGTTTATGACTAAAATTTTTCAAATACCAAGGTGCCAAAGACCATTTTTTTTATAAATTATTCATAATGCTAAATAAAATTAATTTGAACAACTATAAATAAAATAACCTTAATTAGTAAACTTGAATACATATCATACATAGAAAACTTATAAAATTTCCATTAATAGATTGATTTCAATAAGTCCTTCCAAATGGAAAATAGGTGCACCAAAATTGATTCAATTTCCAAAAAATCAAGTTTATACATATAATAATAAAATGATCTCAAATGCACACACAAAACCCAAATAATAAATAAGTCCTCTAAAATAAATGGGGTCCTGAATTTTCAAAGAAAATCCAAGGTAGGGTGTGTTGAATACAATAAATGGTGATTCATAGGGGTGAATACTCATAAGTTTTAAATAACCTATAATATTTGGTTTTGTAATCCCAATATCAATCATGAACCATACTAAAATAAATGATTAAATCAGAAACATAAAAGAGAATCTTAATAATTCCATGTAACATACTAACTTCACTCATACCTTGGACCTATGTGTGTGAAAGTGATATTATTTATTCCTTATAAAAAGGGTTTTAGGATAATATATGGGTTTGGATATAGGTTTAATTATGATTGGGTGTTTAGTTCATAAAATTTTGGGAGCTTGAGAATTTCTCTACTTATAGAAAGGTGTCCATATCCCTGATAGAGATACCTTTGATCACATTTTCTCTCTTCCACCATATTTTCCCATGATGTGTGATACATTGATGATATTTCATCATATAGGATTTTAATCATCTTTTATTTTATTTTAGACTTCTATATTTTGCCTTCTTTTATGCTTTATGAATGAAATAGGGAAGAAGGTGACCACAATGAGCTAGTTTTAGTAAAATTTATTTAATCAGAATGTCCCTATCAACTTTACCCATGTCAATGGTTGTTACCTAAAACAAGTATTAGAATTTAATGTGAATTTAAACCAAGGGGATAAGGATATATTTTTAAATTTCCACATAACTATCATATTAGCTTTTACATAATTGATAGAATCATGAGTTTTGTAACATGGTCATGGATATCTCTCTGATTGCTTACCTAGATTAAGAATTCTAATATACAAGATGCAACACCCATTTATTCAAGTTGGATTAAAAACACACAAGTTATTTTTTTATTATATAAGGAGTGATAAATTAAATTTCCATAAAATCAAAGGAAAACTATCCTAGAAAGCAAGAAATTGCCTAAAACAAAACATTAGACTAAGAAAAGAAAATTATAAAAAGCAAATATAGCTAATATAAAAATCCTAAACTAGTCTAATACTAGAAAAAAATAAAATTAAGAAGATAAATAATAATAAAAATCTAACATTCATTTGACTCTATCAAAACATTTATTGTTACTCAAAGACCTCTCTAGATGGAGCAACTATGAATTAATGCTCTAAAAACTATTTATTGACCAGACATGTCAATTTGTTGCCTTAGAGGTCCTTCAATTAGAAAGCATTATTTCCCAAGATCTTGGAGATATGATAAGGTCCTAACCATAGTGGGGTGAACTTCTCATGTATTAATTTCTTTTCATGGGATTTTTCTCATTGAGTGCCATGTCATAAATCTTGAATTATTTAGATTTTTTTCTCTTATCAAACCATTTTTTGACTACGTCTTGATGTTTGTTAAAGTTTTGCAATGCATCATTCCTATAATATTCCATTTCAATTATGTCTAATAATATAGAATCTATATTCTCACTGGGATGCATGTATTCATAATATATTGATATGTTGGTAGCTTCATCATGATTGGGAACACTGGTTATTTCACATAAACTAGTAGATATGGAAAGCTTTAAGGGAATACTTATACCAATTTTGATTTTTCAAGAGTGTATATTTTATGAAAAGATGCCCTTCTCTAGGATTATCTATAATAGGTATATTGATAACATCAATGAGGTTATTATTGGTTGATTCAACCAATATATTCCCTTATGGGTAGTGATTAGAGGATGATCTAGTTATGATCTAATTATCATGGGCCCATTCTATAAACTCAAATAATTGAAATACTTTCCCATTATCACAAACTAAAGAAATAGGTGTGCAAAACCTAGTTATGATATGCTCTTCAAGTAACTCGATCACATCTTGGGCTCTTGAGTTCTTGGTGGTTTCTATCTCAATCCATATAATGTAATAATATCTAGTAGTGAGCATAAATTTGTGCTCAACTAAAGAATTCAGTTTTATGACACCACTAAAATTTAAGCCCCATTGGGTAAATGATTTACCTTAAATCATAGTTTGTAGGGGCATTACTATGTTTACCTCTATTTTTCCCCAAACCTGGTATTTATGGTATGTCCTTATTTGGAAGTGATCATCCTTTAAGACTATTGTCTAATAATATCCCATTCTAAGTATTTTATAGAATATGGTATTGTAAGATGGATGGTCTCTTCCAATATTTTGATGAAATTTTCCAAAATATTCTAAGCTTTTTCATGTGCCACACATCTTAAATAGATGCCATCATAGTTATTATTCTAGAGTATTCCATTTATGATCATATAATGAGTATATTTGAGCCTCAAGGGTCTCTTTTTCTATCTCTTGAGTTCTTAAGGGCATCTTCTAGTGAGTAAGAACTTAATAATATCTGAATACCAATCCTCTTGGGAAACTTTTGTTTGGCAAAGTTATTAGATGGTGATGTGTAGGTCTAGTTAATTCATCAAATGAATAATACCTTATCCCTTTATGATCTTGGTATATTTAATGTCAATATCATAATCATACAATTTTTCCATCCATTTATCCCTACAATCTCCCAATTCATTTTTTCTTAGCATAAGCTTGACAAGAAGATGTAGTTTAATGGTGATGGTCTTATTTCAAAGGATATAGTGCTTAAAATTCTTAACTAATTTGACAAGGGTGAAGATTTTTCTTGTCAATTATGGATTGTTTGAGCTCTACATCTTTCAAGTTGTTGTTTATAAAAGCAATATGGTGTTTTATTTCTTCCCTTTTTTGCATGAGCACAATAGTGATTATTTTCTCTAAAGTTAATGAGTATAAGAAAATGTCTATAGTTAAATCTAGGCTTACCATTACTAGGGCCTACAAAATAACCATCTTTATGTCTTAAAAACACTTTTTAGCTATAGGTGTCTATTCTAATTTGGTGTCTTATTTGAGCATTAAATTCAATTGTCTAACAATCTCTAAATATACCAATATGAATTTTATCACAAATTAATCTTCCCAAAAAAGGACTTAAGTTCTCTTTTTGTTTGGGAACATTATCTTTGAAATACCCTAGATTATATCTAGGTTAATGGTGATCTCATCTTTAGTGATAATGTGTCCCAATAGCTTACCTTTAGTAATGCCAAATATACTCTTCTTAGGGTTCAGTGTGATACCAAACTTTCTACACCTTTTAAAAATTAACTAAAGATGGTTGATATGATCATATATATTCTAAGAGAAAACAATAAGATAATCTATGTATATAATTATGCTTTTGCCTATTAGTCTTTAGAATCCATGATATATTACTCTTTGAAAAATTAGCTCTAGCATTAATCAACCCAAATGGAATTTACTTATATGTATATGTTCCCCATTTTATTGTAAATGTGGTTTTCATCCCATCTTTTGATTCTACCAGTACTTGATTATATCCTAAAAATATGTTTAAGAAATACATCATTCAAGAACCACTCATAGTTTGTATTGCCTCATCTAAGGAGGGTAGAGGGTAATTATATTTCTCATAAGCCTTGTTAATGTTTTTGAAGTCAATGTATAGCCTAATTTTACCACTCTTATTCCTATTTGGACCTAGATTAGACACCCAAGTTGAATGCTGGATAGGAAAAACTATACAACAACTTAGTAGCTTCTCTACTTCTTTCTTGATTAATGGTTCTAGGATAAGATTATCCATCCTTTTCCTTTACCTAAATGGTTTATGAGTAGGCTTGAGTGGAATTATATGGGTGATGATTTTAGGATTAAATATCCTTAAGTCATTATAAGTCCATGAAATTACATCTTTATACCTAATAATCAATTCCTTAACCTTATACCTTTCATCTGGAGTGTAAATTAAGTTGATATTAATAAGGTGTGCATTCCTTTCATCACCCATATTTTTTGAGTTGAATTTAAATTCATTAACCTTGAGGTTCCTTTATTATTATGTTTGAGGATATGTATCAAAGGCCATTTACAAGGTGACCATCCCTAGTGGGAGATGATTCTCCTTTAGTTGGATAATATCCTCTTCATATAATTCTTTGTGGCACCTATGAATTCTTTCCTCACCATCAATTATCTATGACTCAAATTACCCTAATTTAGTTAGAAATGGGATGATCTATTAGTCATCATCAAATACCAAAAAAAAATCAATAATATATATCACTGATGGACAAGGCACCAATTCAATAGAGAACTTCTATACTTTTAAATCTTAAAGAGGTGCCAAATTTGTTGGTGAAGTAGTTAGTGAATCAATAACCTAGTTTTATTCTCTTAGAATATTCACTTTACTGAATTCCTCAAATGGATCGATAAAATTCTAGGCTCCATACTTGTACTTATTTAAGTATGATAGTTTATATTGGTAATTATTCTTGACCTATATGATCATGAGTCTGGAGTCTCTATATACCATTAGTTCTTTGACATTATTATTGAGGTCAAACTGTAATCCTAAAATTAGGGCCTCATACTCTACTCTATTATTGGTGCATGAAAATTAGAGCCTCTATGATATTAGGTATTTTTTCCCTTGTGGGTTGACCAACTTGATACCAACACCTAATCCTTGTTTGGATCTTGATCCATTGAAATAGAGGGTCCATAATTGGGAAGGGCCCTACACTTCTTCCTACATTTCATGCTTCATAGTAAATGTACAAATTAAAAGGCTATGAGACTTACAACTTACTTCTTCATTGGTGGTTTTGTATTTTATAATAGGATGCTTCATAAAAGGCTCTTGATTGATATTAATATAATTGGCAATGCCTCTCCATGGTAGCCAAATATGAAAGAATTCCATGGAAAGATATCCTTTTAATGCATTTGACCAATCTCTACTCAATAATACCCCATATCCTTCTAGAATATCTACTAATAATATGTTGATAGTCATTTATACTCAAGGTTTTGATGTAACAAGCACTAATATCTTATCCATATATAACATAGTCCTCTTGTATGGGATTGGGTCAAACCAAGCTTTTAGTAAATGGATTTTGGCATCACAGTAGCTAAATCTATAAAATCTATGAAGCAAGTGTGTATATTATTTCCAAATACCCAAATGATTATCAATAAAGGAGGAATATTAGGATTGTTTTTGTATGTAATATTTGTGTTGGTGTTTTAGACTTTTCTACAATAGACTTTCCTATGACAGACTTTTATAAGATATCCTTTTACTATGTGATCTATTCTAGTTTATGAAGAGTGATATTAGCCTTGATCTTATTCATATCCTCAAAAATGTTGTATCCTCCCTTGATTTATTATTCTCTATGTTAAGGCTAATCATTACCTTTTAGGGGAGGAAGATTACTATCAACTTTAGGATTTGGGGGAATAACTATATTATTGGGAGGAGTATAAGTGGTGAGAGGTTATATTTTCCTTAGATTATAATTGTTCCTATTAAACTATTGAAATTCTTTTACTTCATCAAAATTATCCTCTAGAACATTGTTATATTCATTGGGGAAGGGAGACTCATAGGTTTCAAATACAATATCTAAACTTGAAGTGCCATGTTCATGAGGGAGATATAAAATATTCTTCATTTGATCTTGTATAATCATTTCCCTCTAAAATATTTCAAAGGTTTCATAGAGCTCTACATAGTCTAATTCACCATGTTGTGATGTTTTATGAACCCTACACATATTAGTCAAATTTGTCTCCATGGTATTAATTTTTGGTAGCTTATTATACTATTGTTGCTCTACATTATTGGTGGGCATATTGAAAAGATTATTTTATCTTAGAAATCTATAATTCTAGTTTTAATTCTCATTGGTGGTGTTACCCATCCTTTTCTACATATTCAATAAATCATTACTCAATTTTCGGACCATTATTTTTATAGAGTACAATTCAAATTTGGTAGATTCATAACCCTGAGCAAGTGTTGCATTGGTGTGAGCTAGATGTTGATTCTACTAGTTTTGTGGATGGCCATTCTTTTGTGCTTGATTATTCAAGAACCTATAATTTTGATTTGTTATTTGATGAATCATGAGATGTATAGTGTATAATGGATTTTGGTTGAGTATAGGGGAATTATAATTAGCATGTGGAATTGGATTCAAAGATGGGAGTCCATTATTGAACATTTGGCCTCCTAAATTTTGAGGACTGAACTATAGATTGAGATGTTTATTGATATTAATAACCTCTTGAAATACCAAAGCCAAAGTATTGCATATGGAATCTCTTAAAAAAAATACTATAGTAATGGGATATAGAGCATTCTTGTATCTTTCAAGAATTAAATATACATTTGGCTTATATGCAACATTCAATTGAGTGTACATCTTCTAGAATCTTACATTAAAGGCCTAGGTTGACTAATTTGGATCCCTTTTCATACTAGTGAGATTTTGATACACCAAAATTGGATTGGTCACTTATCCAAATTATATAAGAAACATATTTTGACACTCATCCATGAGGTTATATAATTTTACTATAAATTGAGATACCAATCATAAGAAGAATATTATAGAGTAAATAGGAAAAGCTTGCATGCAAAATCCTCATGGGTGACATTAATTAATCTCATATTAACCTTGAAATATTTGATATGTTCTTCTATTGTCCTCTAATTTAAGGGGGAGAAGGTAGGAAAATACTTATTTGGATTACTTGGTAGATCATGTTGATCTCCAGGGATGGTAATAGTACATCTAACAAACTAAGGTTGAGCCATAAGAGGATTGATAAGGGGGAAATTTATTACAAGGGAAGGTGTCCTAGTTTAGTTTATCTTAGGGATTGTAGGTATTGGTCTAGGCCTCATAGGATTTGAAAATGGTGAAACCAAAAGTATAGCTTGGACTCTAGACCTGTTACTCTCCTAGGTGTCTTCAGTGTAACTCTACATAGTGACTAACCTCTACTATTAAGAAAACACACAAGTGGACCCTCATTCTAGATCCATATTTTTATTATCTTTTGATTTTGTTTTTATGCACACCAAATAAATTTTAAATGAGGTAACCTATAATGTTTTTTTATGTCTATGGAATGAGGTTTCACTCTGGGGTATGAGTTGTAGGTATACAATTAAAACAACTGGGTGATGGAATAACATGTTGAACTTGTGGGTTGTGTAACTAGGTTTTATGTATAGATGTGTGGGATCTAATATAAAATAATCACTAAGTGATTTGGATGGGTGGATAATTACTCTATCATGGGTAGATCTCAAATAAAATAAAAAAATGAAAGAAGGGTAAGGTAAAAAAGAAGGATCTATATTCTTGAAAGATCACTTATAAGACTATTTATTTGGTGGAAAAGTATCTCCAAGACCAATGTTTTCCACTTGTAGCTATTTCAAAATTATGAACAAGCACAGTTAACATTGTGGTAAAATAAGTATAATAAGCTTACTAGTCTTAATTGAAGGTTTCTCTCTTTAGGGGTGTTATTGCACACCCTTATTTGAGAGGTTACACCTCAGACCAAAAATTTATCTAAAGTAGCTATATATCTTGCCTAGATGACTATACCAAAGGAAATACTTATGCACACCTTTTATTATCAATAAAACCTATACTAATTTCTTAAACCAATGAAATTTACCAATACTCAATAGTTATTACATATTTAAGATCAATATTCATCAATTAAAATAATCATATTCATCTGTAATACTTTATAATTATTGAATTGATACTAACAAATAAACTCAAATTTCATTAACATAGAAAGTGAATAAGAAATAACAAACATAGTTACATGACAATCAATCTTTTGATCTCTTCATATAAATTGATCAAAACTTTGACCCTTTAAAAAGAGGGTTTTACATGTATTTAAATTACTTGGATAATAGGTCATCTCATCCTCTAGGTATAGCAAAACTTTGGATTACATCATAATAACTATAACATAAGTTCTAGTTTTATACAAAACTACATGTTATAACTTATAGATTACCCCAAACATGCAACGTGTGCATAATGGTCAAAATAATTTGTTTAGTACAACATGGATGTAACAAGAATTAACTAGCCATTTATAATCATTACATGCAAAATTATACAAAAATAGACTTTAACTAAGGCTAACTTGGCTCCTACTTGACACTTTTCATTGTTTTTATTAGAACTACAATTATAATCATAGTTGAGATGGTGACTAGAGTTGAACTTGTTGTTATAATAAACATGGTGATTAGAGTTATGACTAGGGAATAACTAGTACATTGAATTAGATTTATGACTGGAGCTGAGTTGAGAGGCATATTTGATGCACTTGATGAGTCAAGAGGGAATGAATTTGATGACAATGTTGTAATTAGAACATTAAGTGGAGCCTAAGCTAAGGAACAAGTAGGTGGTGTTAAGGTTACTTTCTTCTTCACATACAAATCTTGATAAGGTTTGTATCCTTTGACATGTTACACCCTAATTAATTTCATATGAAGGAGAGAAGGTCTAGATACCTTATCTACCTATTCTACTAGCCTCATATGCTCTATCTTTGTAGGTCATAAGCCTATCCAAAAGACCTCCACTTTAGTTGTTTTCTTACTTGATGTACCTAGGTTTGATTCAATATCTTATAGACTCAGTCCTTGTAAACATTCCTTTAAACTATCTAATGTTTGTTGTATCATTTGATGAAAAATATCCTAGGCTAATAGTTTCCCAATGTTATCTCTTACTCTTATCAATTCTAGCTCATCCAAAATTTATATTACATGCTTCTCTTATTCAGTGAGCTTAGAAACTAGAGCATCAGCAACACACTCTCAATCATGGGCCTCATGAGTCCTTATTATTTCTATACTTAATGCATTATCTACCTCAAAAGGGGTCATAAAATTTAAATGGTTGAAAGCCTTATTATGAGTATACAACACCATGAAATTCAATTTATTCTCATCTTCTTTGAGAAGTTCAATCAATTTGTTATTTTAGTCACATGTGGATCTAATTAGACTCTCAAAGAATAAATGGTATCCAAAATTTATGTATAATCTTAATTCCACACTTTGTACATCTTTTTTTTATGCTGACAGCAACACAAATTAGTTTTTGTTATTCTTTAAGAGTTTTGAACTCTTCTTCTAATTCTTTTCTAGCCTACTCTATTCCCTTATGGATGGCCAATACTTCTTCACTGTTGGTCTCCATGTAGGACTTGAGGTCCTCAATGTAAAGGGATTGACCCTTATTTCTATCTTGCCATTTTAAAAAAGAATAAATGTGTTCTCATTCTTTGAGAATTAGTCCTCTACCATTATTATATTCTATCATCCTCTTCTTTACCCTTTTCAATGAGGTCATTACTTTGTCAAAGAGTGAGATCATAGTGGACATCTTAATGATCTTCAAATTTGGACTCTTATAAGCTAACGCTCCTAACTCCTTGGACCAATCTAGAAGAGTCAATTTTGATGGATATAATAGATGGGATTCTATTTGTGTATACTTTTTAGGATCATGTTTAGGCTCAATGTATGGATTAGGCATTGAGGGCTAACTTATCTTGGACCCATCTACATTTCATAAGTGTGGCATGGGATTCACAATGTAGATAGGTTTATGCTTGGGGTCTCTCTTTATTTCCACCACTACTATGGTCTAAACTGGTCCTGATGAAATTAGTGGTGAACCTAGTCAAGTAGAGGAGGCTAAAACTTGGGTGATGGGTTGGCTAATGGTTATGGAAGTAGAGGTAGAGATTGAATGAGTAGATGTGTAGATTTAATGAGTATAGGTAGGAATAGTGGTTTTCATAATGGAAATAGGCATAATAGATAATGTTGACATAAGAGTAAAAGTAGATAAAACTAGTCATGGCATAGAAGGAATAACTGGTAATTACATAAGAGGAGAAAGTCCCAAGGGAGACATAAATAGAGAACCCTTCTTAGATTGGTCACCACTAAGGGGTGAATTTTCTTTCAATACTTTAAATCATAATAATTTAGCTTTTTTTAGCTCCCTTCCACCCAATTCATGGCTTGTCTCACTTTTAACTAAATATTATGCCTCTCTGTTGGTTACCTTTATGGATGGAGTCTATGGTCTTTCTACGTTGGGATTTGTTTTATAACAAATTATTTTTCTCCTGGATTTAGGATCAGTCACTTGCTAGGTATGAGAGGGAAGAGTCATGCTAGAGGTTATGGTCACCAAAGTTGCCATAGTAGGTGACATCTCTTCCTTATTAGAGGATTCCATGCAAGTTATCTCCACTTCTTCCCCAATAGTGTTGTCCTTCTCTTGCATTAGCTCTAATACTAATTCTTATTTGACCTTACTAAGTTCAATTGTAGATTTTTAAAATAGAGTTTATTCTTCATCTTAATGAGGAGTAATTGATGTTTCTCTTACCACTTGTTCTTCCTCATGATCTCTAGTAGTTGATGTTTCTCTTATCACTTTTTCTTTATCTTGTCGAGTTGTCATCATAAAAGGTGGATGTTGAAGGTCCTGTATTTGGTTAGATATTTATTGTAAAGGTCTACCACTCCAAAAATTGGATGATCTCCATCCCCTAGTGGTGGGATTCTAAATTTTTCCTTATCAAGTGTAAGGGATGGATCTACTTATATTACCCTCAAATAATCTTCACTTAGGCTAGTAGTCTTAGCCCTTTCCTTTACTTCATCATATTTTGAATTTAGGAACAAGAAGTCATGGTTGAAAGGTTCATGTTTATATGGCATGTTGAGATTGTTAAAACTTTACTACACTCTCTCATGGGGGTCCCAATCCGTATGGGGGAGTATGGATAAGGCATAAACCTTCCTTTCATTCCTAACCTCTATAAAATGTCTTCTATATATATATACATATATATATATATATACATATATATATATAATGTCTTCTATATATATACATATATATATATATATATACATATATATATATATATATATATATATTTCATCCTCCCAATAGTCATATGGAAGCCACAAAAAGTGATTTTATTACTCTTTGTCAAGTCCTCATCTATACCATTCCATATTTGGAAAGAAATATATTACTCAACAGCTTTATATGTGATAAATTTGGGGAGACGAAGGGGGTTCATCTTATGCCAAATAACCATCATAATTGTATAATCTGGGTATAGCCAATAATCATCCAAAGATATGATTCTAATGGTGATTCTATTTAAAATCTTGGCTAGAGGATGGACATGAATTACCACCAAAATTTAAGATACAAATCCTCTAAAATTCTAGCAATATTCCTCATGTAGGCATAAATGTGAACAAAAGAATAGAAGTCACAAATTATATTCTTGATATAGTCATGGTTGTGATTCCATAAACTCCCATTATTTTTATAAATAGTTCCCATGATTAAATCTAAAAGATATGACATTATGTAGAAATTTTTACCTTAGGGCTCTTGTCCTTGTACAATATTTTTTCATATAGGTGGGTACTGATAGCCTCCCCCAATGCATAGGTTCACTATAAAGTGATGAGAAGGTCAAGTAGGGGTACCCATTATAAATGTAGGAAATGAATGCTTGAGTGGCCAAATAATCAATTTAACAATTCCATGCTAATACAAATTCATCTATAACTAGGTGATGATCATGGGGTTCTTAGCAATTTCCTTGATAGTGAAAGTCTTGCCTGGGAGAAGCCATTTCCTTAATACTTATTTGACATTATTGATTTTCCTCCAAGTGACCACATTTTTTAGGTTAAATTTAGTTTTTGGAATGGGAAAACATAAATACCTCATGAACACATCACCTAAGATGTATGCAATGACTATGGTGCTGGTGATATAGTGTAGATGGCCCCAATTTATGATTCTCCCTTTGAAGAATAAGTCTCACAATAAGTCAATGCATAGCATGAATTCTATCTTGGTGACTACATAGTGGAGTGCCTAGCATTTTAATGAAAATAAGTAATTTACAACTTGATTACATTCTTCTAAGACATCTTCCTCACATGAAAATATATTAACATTCTCTATGACCTCCCATAGATCTGAGTAATTGGAATGGAGACCTTTGAATATTGTTGTATTAGAAACCATGTCTAGGTATTTTTTAGAGTCTTTAATTGTTAACTTGGATGGTGGTGGATCTCCCTTGAATACCCTAAATTATGACACCATTATTTTTGGTCAATTATAGTGTGATTCAAACTATTGAAAATGGTGGTATAAAACCCTATTGCACAAATTCCAAGTTGTTTTAGATGTAGCTAGGGATTTTAAAATTGTAAAACTCTATGTGCACTCAAGCTGTTGAAAATCAAATAAGTTGAACTCAATTAGGGGCTTGTTATTATATATTTTTACATTCATTCCAATTTTTGCACCATTAATTACCAATGTCTACAATCTATTCATCTTAATTTAGTTTGAACTTGACCACTTCGGTCTAGTGGTCATACCCCATAGGATACTTACTCATTTGGGGTGTCATGGTGTTACTTTTTATTTTGACACTGGTCACTATATGATTTAGTTGGGGGACCAAAATTTTCCTTTGGGATAAATTATATGATATGGAAAGCGCAATATTTTGATTGAAAGACCTAGAAGATCAAAATTCTCTTCAGAGAGATTCATTCAAGAATATTTTTCTAAAATTCATCAAAGGGAAAGTTCCCAAATGAAAGGCTCTAAACAAAAGTTGATACATGAATATTTCCTAAAAACTAAGTGTTCTTCAGGGAGATTTTCATTTGAGAGGAATTTTTCATAGAGAAATTTCTTGAACGAAACCCTTTGAATGAAAGTTGTCATAGAAAAAGTTCCTAAAGACAAAAACCTTCTGAAGACCAAAAAATTCTAAAGTAAAATTGCCACATAATAAGTGCCAACCAAAATGATCCAAATAAAAGTTTCTAACCAGAAATATATTGACCAAAATAAATTTTGAAATAAATTTCTTGACTAAAATTTTTCAAAGACCAAAATGCTAAAGATCAAAAAGTTCTTAAAGTGTACATAATGCTAAATAAAATTAATTTGAACAAGTAACTCTAAATAAAAGAACCTGAATGAGCAAACTTGAATACTTATCATACATATCAAACTTAAAAATTTCCATTAATATATTACTTTCAATAAGTCATTCCAAATTTAAAATAGGTGCACTAAAAGTGAATCAATGTCCAAAACATCAAGTTTATATAGATAATAATAAAACCATCTCAAACACACACTAACCAAAATAATAAATAAGTCATATAAAACAAAGGGGGTCCCAAATTTTCAAAAAAAATCTAAGGTTGGGTGTGTTGAATATAATAGGCCAATGTGGTGAGATACCAGGTCCACCTAAAAATTAATTATGTCTACCAACCCCATGAGGATGATGATTTCTACCTTAACTCGATGGATGATCAAGATGTGTTTTCCTAAATCAAGGGAAAGAAGAAAAAAAGGAAATCAAGATCATCTTAGGCCATCTCAAGTTGGCCTTACCTCTTCCACATTAAATTACCACAAAAGATATGTTTAGGCAACCCCCCCCCATATCTCATGATTAATTATACATGGGGTCCTAGCTCCTTCTCCTCATAGGCCTTCTCCTATGTGAGTTTCACCTCCATGACCCTCTACTCTAGATCCACCACCTCCCATAGTATAGGAATCTTAGCCTCAAGTATTTCAATCTCAAGTGGCTAAACCTTAAGCAACTCAAATTCAAGTGGCCATACCCTAATTTATGTAGGTTCTCAAGTTTGATGTTAGTAGTAGCCCAAATATGAGCCCAAGGTAAGACTAACAAAGGAGAAGAACCTTATATTATTATTAGCATAAAATATTAAAATAGATAGTGATATTATTAAATCATATTTATTATTCCATGGCATTTTTTTTTGAAAATCTTCTTGTTGAAGTGGCCACTCTAATTGGTTTGAGACCACAACATCATAGACTTATTTTTATGAAATATATTTAATAATTTTAATATTTTGGGTTGCTTATTTCATAAATATTTGGTATGTATTTAATTTTCAACATTATTGGCCCAATTGGGATTGTGTTATTAATTTGTTATTTTAGATTTTTGGGAAAAGGGATTAGAATTTTAGATGTGGAATATTATCTAATGACTCTTTCATGTGATTTTGCCTTGAGAATATCTATATTTTTTTTCATTCTTGGGATATGGTGTAGATTCATAGTGTTTCACTTAACATGTGAAATAATAGATTATGTGACCATATGTTCAATTTTTTTAGTTGGGAATTTTCCTAATTATGATTTGAATATTGACAAAGATGGTTGTAAGTGCCCAATCAATTATCACATCAATTAATACTCATCCTTGTTACATCACGAATTATATTAAAAAAATATGGTTTATAATTTTGAGAGAGATACATATTCAACATGTTTAGGTCATTATGCTTCAATTAGTTTGGGTGATATTAATTACATCATTTATTATTATTATTTAAATTGATAATGTGATATCCCATTAAATTCCCATCCTAGACAAAATATGCCTCCCCTTGCCCCATATTATATATTTTGATATGTAAACCCATTTATTTAGCTCATATTCATGATTTTTATGTGACTTTACCTAAAGGAATTAGAAGAATGCTGCCTATATTTTAGGGTAATAATGTTATTATGGAAGAGGAACATCTTAAAGCATTTATTAAATTGATGAATGATTATAAAATTGAAGAGGATGGTTAGATGATAAAATTATTTATTCAAATTTTAGAATAGGATGCACAAGATTGGTATTTTAGTTTTCTTGATCATATCATTGACTCCTAGGATAAATTTAGAAGATTGTTTGAAAACCAATTTGTGGATCAAACTGACCCTTACTTTATTATTCATAATTTTATAAATATTTTAAGGGAGAAATATGAATACCTTTAGGCATTTAATAGTATATTTATTGATCCTATGAAAAATACATGAATGTATGAAACTCAATGGATATATATTTATGATTATATATTATCTTGTATTTGATGTTGAGTTGGGTTTCTATTTGTGACATAAATTCCATAAATTAATAATGGATGCATATAATTTTGTTTTGAATTTTGAAAGGAATTTTTGGGTAGGACCACTACCCATCAAAGTTAAATAGATAATATAAATTCTCAAAAGTCACCATAACATAAAATTGTTATGCCCCTATGAGGAAGTAGAAACAATGATGAAACATTTTAGATATTTTTATAGTGAAATGATTAAGGATAATTCTAAATTCCTTATTAATTCACACATTATTGTTGATGATTCAATATGTGTTTTATTTGTTTCAAATGTTTTCAAAGTTTATTTTGATGATGAGTTTACATGGTGTGATGTGAATGATATTCCATACACTCAGTATGCTTTGGTCTATTTAAATGAAAGGAAGAAGACCTAGGATCATCTTATATGTTAGAATTTTATAATAGTATTTCCCACTATATGGTTGAATTAAAATTTCATTTACATGATGAATGAGTTTTAATTAATTATAATGAAGTGTTTACTGTTTAAAATTCTACATCTAATTATGTGAAATTAAATAAGTCATCCATAAATAACATTGTGGTGAGTATATTGTATGATATGTACATATTATTTTAAGGGGATTGTGTTTATTTTCCTCATATAATAGTTAAATTTGATGATGTTGGTGTACATCCCATATTTGATGACTTTACTCATGTGGAAGACTCAGGTGATCAACAAAATTCTAAGAAATCATAATGCTTGTGTACAATATCACCCATATGTGAAAGAGTGTGGTGGTTTGGTTCCTTCATCTTTCTAATTTATAGTTTCAGTCAAAGATAATTTCCCCAATGTCATGAAAATAAAATTTTTGGCCTGTGCCTAAGTGATTTTGATGAAAAAGATCAACTTGAAACTTAAAATTAATCCACATGTGATTTGGAATAAGGGTTTGATTTTATGGTTGAATATATTTATTATCTTCCACCACAAATGATTGGACAAGTTTATGATGTACACAAGGACTATGTTAAGGTTGAAACAAGTGAAATACTTGTTTCTTCAAATTATGTATCTCATATGGGGAGATTCAATATCAATACACTCATGGCTAAATTAGGGAAGGAATTATGGATGTGTTTATTGATAAGAATGGAACTTGAAAAGGTTGTGGGAAATTATGAATTTTATGCCTTACATCAACTTACCACTAAGTTTTATATCAAACACATGGATATGGTGTTGTTGAATACATTAATAAGGATGATCTTATTGGATAGCAATATATAAACAATTTATAATTTTAAAATGGAATTCAGTTCCCATATGAGAATTAAATGAATAATAGTGTAGTGTCTTCTTGTTGACTTGAAGAATCTCATGAAGTCTTATATGAAAACATTTTGCAATCAATTTAGGAAGATAATTAATAAATGGATCCTTATTCAAGTGAATAAAATTATGAATGGTAGTGTGACATTTATGAGGTTTTATCAAGTGATGGTGGATGGAATTCTAAGAATGACAAAATTATTAAGGAAAGGGATTCTTTGCAAATATTTGACAATATTTTATTTGAGCCTTTCCAAGTATATGAGAACCCACTATTTTAGATTACAAATGGAAAAGAGATGGTTATTTTGATTTATTCTAAACATTTTGAGTACCCATTAGAATGTTAATGTGATAATCTTAGACATAATTATTTTACCTTTGATGAAGATGTAATATCCTAAAATAGGATAAATTATTGAAATTGGGAATTTCTGCCAAACCCTAGCTAAAACACATATTTTTTTGATTTTTATAGCAAACCCTAATTATTAAAAAACCTCAAAAAACTTGAATAAATATTATCAAACCCTAAATTAATTTATAAAATATTCCATTGAATTTAGGGAAATAAATCTTTCAACCAATTCATCCCTATTGGCACCACATATAGGAAAATTATAGTGAATTAAATACTATTTTTTAATGTTTTTCTCCAATCTAAAACTACTAGAAAATATCATTTAAAATAGAGATAATTAAAAAATGAATTATAGGAAAATTTATAATATTTTTAGGCTTGAAATAGTCTAAAAAATCCTTAATTAAGCCTCCCAATCAAGTCATCCATTTGTAAATAAATAATTAATCACTCATGTCAACACACCAAACCCTATAAGAGGGTTTCTAAGCTTCCAAATGTAGTGCAACCCTAGTGAAAGGGGTCTTCAACACACAAACATATATGGTACCTTGAAAATGGACTCAAAACGTTTTCAAATGACCTCAAACCAAGTCTCCACACTCATTAACCTCGTCACCACACTTTAAAATAAAATTACCACACCCTAGGAAAGGTTAACATTATAAATTATGCCTTTAATGATCAATTACAACACTTGAACTAGTTTTTTCCTTGATGAGTAATATGGGTTTTCATCCCTAAACCTTATTTGGACTTTAAATGTTTCATCATCAAGTCCTTGGTCATTATTTTTTGTGTTTAGACTCAAAAATTCAAATATCATAATATGTATAACCCTTTCAAATTAATCACAATCCTCTTTCTATACCTTACTCCTCAATTTGGATGCTCTATTTAGAGGGATGTATAAAATGTTTTAAGGTTAACTTTATTTAAAAATCACTTAAGTGATATGTGAGCTCCATTAACTCAAAAATACCTCTCCTTAACTTTAAATAATAACAACTTAACCAAAAGGTACCTTTTTATAATTTGAAGAGGAGTTAATTATTTCTTTTTAAGTCCCCTTTTACTTATCCTAAGGGAAACACCAAATAATAAGACTAAGAGTAATTTTTCACTCTTACATCCAAAAGGGGGACATGATAATCATCTCATCCTAAAATTATTGTCTTGAAGTAATAGAAACATCCATAGGATTGTTCTTAAAATTTTCTTCATGCCAAACCCTCTTGTATCCTATTCCCAAGGAAAGGAAGCCCTATTATAAATCTTTTTATTGTTGTACCTATGAGAAAATTGTTATCTATGTGTGTTGGAAGTGTTGGAACAACTATATTATACCATTATTTTTCCCAATAATGGATTGGAACTATCATAATTAACATGATAGGAAAATGTATTATAGCTACCTCTTAGGTCCATTTTTCCTTACATGTGTATCTTAGAATGTGTGATAAATTTAAATGGAACTTAACACCCCTTAGGGATATCAATATGCCTTGAATATTATTAATAAAACCAAAGATATGACTCACTAAATTTCATGAAATAAAAAAACGTTAAATAACCTTGAAAACATACCCTTTGCACATATGCCATGGTGAAGTAGGAAACCTTTCCATGATGTCCAAATGAGACCCTATTGTCTATCCCTATGCTTTTCCTTCCAAATATGCTTCCAACATGAATCATGAGTGCATAAAATTTTAAGTCTTTATCCATCTATGGTTCTTCCCCTATCAAGTATTCTTTTTACATGAATTTAAGTCATTAGGTAGCCACCTTATTGAGCTTTACTTTACATCTCTATAGTGTCCCACTTGTTGTATGTTTTAACCAACTTAATATAATGTTAAATTAACCTCCTTACTTTCCTTGGAAGTGTTGTTCCTCTTATACAAATTTATAATTTTATTTCCTTCTAGTGAGTTGAAAGCATTATCATTCTCCTCTTTAAAACAAAAAATATGTACTTGCATTTCTTATTTTCATCTTAGTAATTCATTCAAAAAGCTTGTTTTAGTAAATTGGAGAAGATAAAAAGATAGTCTAATTTGTTTGTGAACAAATAAAATATAAATAAAGTGTTGTGTTGTTTATGTTTTAGATCATATTTTTTGTTACATTTATTACATATATAGATTCAATTTACACACTTGGTCTATTCCATACAAATCAAACAAAAACAAACAAAATCATCATCTTCTAGTTTCATACAAACAAATCTACAAAAAAGCAGCATCTTACACATTAGTATAGGTTCCTTATCTCTTTATTTTCAAGTATTGTAAGCCTTGGAAAAAAAATTAAAAATGAGTTTTGATTTTATTTACTTTTAGCTTTGTCATTCTTTTACTTTCAACATTTCATTTTTACCAAATGAGAATTTATTCCCATAAAACCAATAAAATCCAAAAATAATAAAAACTTAACAAAATTGGTGCCAAAAAATCCTTTCTAACACACACAAGCTCCAGATCATACCAAAATCATTACCAACACATGAGATAAAACACATTCCACCCAAGCCTTGCCCATCCTTGTAAGCATCATATACAAAGCCTTATTTTAACATTTAAACAAGCACACATTACAAGCCATTGCCTAAACAAGCCCTTATTATTTTCCTTGGTTTTTGACTAATCTCCTTTGAATGACCCTTTTGGACATACCTAGTCTTATCTATCATGGTTTACTCCCTAGGTTTAGATCACTTGATCCCACCATTATCACACAATATAATATTAGCATCAAGTTAATATGTGATTTTTTCACTCCACTCCAATTCCTCATATCATTGTAGGCTCCTTAACTACTTTAGAAGAAAAAGAATGAATTTTTTATCCACCTATCATTATTCTCTCATATAATATATGACATCATTACAACATCATCTAGGCCTAGTTTCGCATCCACATCTCCTTCTCTTTGGGTCTAGCCTCTTCTTATATCATTACTACTTAATGGATTACATTGTCTAAGAATAATCAATATAGACATAGTATATATTTTCCCATGAGTCATCCAACTCAATATCTCTCATTTATTTAGGTTTAGGATTGACCAAGAGCTTCATCTTCTTGTGATCTCAAAGATAAGACCTTAGAGTTATATTTTGGCATATCTTGATGATCTCAATGAGCATCAAGATGTTATTAAGGTATTTTTGTTCAATAATGAGAACCCATTACCACCACCTATCCCAAATTTTATTCCAATAAATAACTAACCAAACTCATATCCCATCCATTATGTTATTTACCATAGCTAGACCTCAAATATTCAAGTGCATAGTTTATCATGAGCTATTCACATGCATACACTACCTATAATTTTATTAACATGATAAATTACCCAATTAGACTCAGAAACACACACACACACACACACACACACAGAGACACACACACACACAATTCAAAAACTAATTTAAAATTGAACTTGGCACTTATATGGTAAACATCTATACAATACTACACATTGAAAAAATATACCCTATTATTCTCAAATTATGAATATATCACTAGGATTAATCACAAGCCAAGTCTAAAGCATACCAAATATAATTCAAAGATAAAATTTTAAAGTATCAAATCCAAATAATTATATCTCTCTCTCTCTTTCTCTCTCTCTCTCTCTCTCTCTCTCTCTCTATATATATATATATATATATATATATATATATATATATATATATATATATCACACACACACACACACACACACACACACACACACACACACACATTATTAAAAAAAATTAGACATTATTTTGGAAACATAATCTAATCGAAATAATTAACTCTCTCTCTCTCTCTCTCAAACATCAAATATGGTTGATTTGGGTCTATTTAGTGTATTACACTTTCTCCATTTCTATAGGTTTCTAGCCCTCATAATAACACATATGGTTTAAAGGAAAATAAGGGTGATTTTTTGAGTTATTTTCATCATTAGGTTTTGCCATATCACATACAAATATTAATAGAGATAGGTGAAAGTTATCATATGGTCATAGTCTTTCATTTCCATAGATGTCAAAACTAACCATCATAGGTTCAATATCAACAATCAATACTAACCCAAATCAATGGAAAGGACCCTGAATAAATAGAAGTATGTTCCTAAATTGGATGAATTTCATGCCTAATTTACTCTAATTTACACCTCCAAAATATAACCACAATCAGATAGTAAACCATTAAAACTAAATACTCATACTTTTTCATACTTAATATATTTAACATATTCCATTTTTCAAATCATTAAAATCAATTTAGTATTTTACATGTGGATTATTATTTAATGAAAAATCTTATTATCTTAATTATTCTTCAAATTTATGTCATATGAATGTTTCTAAAACCAAATGAGGGTAAAACAATACGAAAAATGCATTCAATTTGTTCCCTTTTTTAATTTTTGGACATAAGAAATTATTAGCCACTTCATGGGAGTGGTTTGGGTTGTCTAACTTAATATACTAACCTATTTTTAAGAGTCGTCTTATGGTCAAATTTAATATTACGGTTTTAAAAAAAGGAGAATGAACATTTATATCAACACATTGGACCAAAAGTGAGCCCAAAAATAAGAAAAATCTATAGGAATATGCGTGGTGGTATGAGTCATCACATACTTGAACCATCAATAAGTTCACTAGTAGTAGAGCTTGGAAACCACTAGTCATTTTATGGGTCTCAATTTCATTGGAAGTATCCTTGTAGGGTTTTAGCTCCTATACCATGATCTGAGTCATCACAAAGCATTTTCAAAGACAATGATGAATGCATTGAACAACATAATATTAGAATAATCTAAGTGCCTCTCTTTCATCTTTTATTTTCAATTAAAAATATCATGTGCAATATCAATCTACCCTTTTACATTCATATTTGTATAATTATTTTTTGTATTTCACATAAACTAGATATTTCAAAGTTTACACTATTTTAGGACATGTTAATCTAAAATATTTTTTTTTGGTGAACCCTATCATTAAATTGAGCCTGAAAAACCCTTATGTCTATTCTACCTTAGGATTTTAGTTTTATCCTACATTAGGGTTTGACTTTCATATTTAATTTCCTTTGGCTCTTTTTCACACATAATCATTATGGAAGATACAATTAATGTGGATGTTTATAACATAAATGAGTATACTAATTTTTAATATCACTTTGATGATATAAATCATTTCAAAATTACATAATATGTTATGCTCTTAACCTATTGTGCATCTAGGGATATGTGTGGCTTAATTATGGATTACACACCTTCATATTATCTTGTTTCATTTATCTATGTTCTTAGTATGGTCAACCTATGTAACAACCTTGTTTAAGTAGAGTATATATAGGAGGTAGTGGTTAGTCTTTTATCATCATATTCCAAATTATATTTTTATTGCATTATTTTGGAGGTTTCCCCCTCAAAGTGGCTCAGTTATAATATTTAAGTATTATACTCTTTTTCCAATTGTTATTGTGGATCTATTTATTCTACTCTTAATTCTATGATATGCAATTATATTATTATGAATCATCTAAGTAATTTAATTATAAGTGGTATTAGATATTCGATTTGGGAAAGTTTATGCTATGCATTTTTTTTGGACCTGGCATCTTGAGAACTAGAAGACTAAATAAGATAACTTATGATATGAAAGGAATTGATTATTTTTATCACCAAAGTTTTTTTCATAAGGTTTTTTTACAAAAATGAAAGAACTTTAAGTTAAAAAATAGTAGTCTAGAAATGTTTTTACCTTATGAAAATTAGTAGTCATTAGATTCATCTATGTGAGATGATCATAATGTTATATTCTACTTGTACACTTTTTAAGTCTAAAATTTTTCACCCCTGTGTATATTAATAGCCATTGGATTCATCTTGGTGATGTGATCTCAATAGTATCATATATTAATACATTTCTTTTAGGTTATCAACCTCCTAGGGTTTGTGCATGGTAGGGCCTAACACTCATGGTCATAAGAAAGGGAAAGAAATGCCTAAAACTCCTCACAAAGATGATATGGAGTCAAAAACTTCTAATCTAATTATTTTAGATACACTTCAACAACTTAAGTTAGATTTATAGGGCATGGCATATAATTATTATCTTGATATAGTTATAGGGGACCTCATAGGGCTGACAGGGAACCTGAATAGCTTCTAGAATCAATTAGAACAAATCACTAGGCAATTGGCCGACTTTTTAACTCAATAATTGTAAAATAACCCTCCATCACTTCATTTTGGCTCTTCTCCTTCATACAATCACAATGACAACCATGGGATGAAGTCATTGTTACTAAAAGTGGACCTATGCAAGTTTGATGGTAATGATCCACTCACATAGATTACTCAAAATGAAAATTTATTTGATTTACATCAGACTCTCTATTCACAAAAGGTGGTCATGGCCTCTCTGTATCTAGAACTTGAGAAATTTATTTGGTATTAGTGGTTGTGTGCGTAAAATGAAAAGAAGTTTCTCTTGGTTTCCTAGTCTATATTTTTTGAAGAGTTATAGCTCCACTATCACAACAATGTCTCATAAAACTACTTCATCTAACTATCCAAGTTGCACCAAAATAGGATGCTAAATTCTTACATTCATCAATTTAAGAATATCTTCATATGAGTTGTAGACATCATTAAGGAAACTCTAACTGGCCTATTTTTAGGTGGCCTCAAAGATAACATCTAATTGTAGGTTCACATGTTTTATCCTAATAATATATTTGAAGCCATACCAAAGGCACATCTAATTGAGGAAAAAGAGTTGACCAAATGAAGACCTTTCACTAATGTGTGTGAATGAACCTTCCCAACATAATCATTTCCATGGCTTACCATATTGACACCTCAACAAGTTAAAAAAAAGTGTGTAGAAGGTTTGTATTTTGGATGTGATAACAAATGGGGAAAAGGACATCAATATGCTTAAAATAAGTCATTTTACATTTTAGGCACTAATGAGGATGAACAAGTTGATGAGGTTTTAGGGGTAGGTTTTTAATAACCTAAGGATGAATATGAATATTTTCAACCTGCTATTTCTTATCATGCACCTTCAATCATTAATATTCCTCAAACTTGTAAGGTGGTAGGTTTCTTAAAGAAAAAAAAGGTGACTATGTTAATTGACTCTGGGAGTACATATAATTAATCAATAGTAAGATGGATACTTGTTTGAACTATTTTATTTACCCAAATCCAAAATTTTAGGTCATGATTATATATGGTGGTACAATCAATTTTTATATAAAATGCCATAACATTGAGCTTTCTATGGAAGACTACTTACTATATTCCCTTATATTTTTTATTCTCATGGGAGATGTTGACATTTTTTTTGAGTGTAATGGCTCATCAATTTGGTCACTATTGAGATGAATTTACAATAACTATTCATGAGGTTCCATTCAAAATTTAAGACCTTTAAACTACATAAATTATAGGTTAAATCTCCATAACTGGTTAGTTCCCATAAAATGATGAAGCTTCTTAGAAAAGGTGTAGAAGGATGTGTGGCATGCTTATTTTCCATAGAGGATAAACCATCCAAGCAGTCTACACATCTTGATTTACAAAGGGTTCTATATGACCATCCTATTGTTTTTGGTGATATGGAAAAATGAATTCCTCTAGATAGTATAAATGATCATTCCATCAAGCTCATCTTAAGAAGTATACCACCCAACATAACACTTTATAGGTATCCCTATGCCCATAAGAGTGAAATTGAAAATATGGTATAGAATATGTTGGAGATAGGAATAGTCTAACAGAGACAAAGCAAATATTCTTCCTTGGTCGCAATGGTGTGAAATAAGGATAATAGTTGAAGGATATGCCCAAACTATGAATATCTCAATAAATACATCATCAAAGATAAGTTTCCTATTCCAGTAATTGATGATTTTATAGATGAAATGCATGGTTTTGTTTATTTTACCAAGTTAGACCTTCACTTTGGGTATCATCAAATTTGCATCCACAATGAGAACATAACTAAAACAATTTTTGAAACTCATGAAGGCCATTATGAATGTATGGCATGATTTTTATCCTCACAAATGCACCATCTACATTTTAGAGTTTGATGAATATTATTTTAATGCCATTTTTTATAAAGTTTATATTAATGGTTTTTGATGATATCCTCATCTACAATAAAAATTAGAAAGACCATTTGAAGTATGTGAAACATGTACTTTTAGTTCTAGAAAAATGTCAACTTTATGCCAAACCTTCCAAATGTGCTTTTGGTGTCAAATACATGGAGTAATTGGATCATATTTTTTCACATGAAGGAGTGAAATTTGATCCTAAGAAAATCCAAGTGATAATGGAGTGTTAGGTTCCCAAGACCCTCAATAACCTTTCTAGATTTATGGGGCTAACTAGTTACTTATCATTGGTTTGTTAGAAATTATTATAGCATTACATCCCCACTCACATATTTGTTGATTAAATTCTCCTTCCAGTGTATCAATTCAACTACCAAGGCATTTTAATATTTGAAAATGGTTATGTGCACATAACTCTAGTTTTAGATACACTTGATTTTTCAAAATCTTTTGTTGTGGAGTGTGACACATCAAGATAGGGCATGGGGGTTGTACTCATGAAAGAAGGTAGACCACTATCATTTGAAATTAACCAACTTAGACAAAAAAATAGGATAAAACCAATATATGAGAAAAATATAATGGCTATTTTTCATATAGTAAAATAATAGAGACCTTATCTAATGGGTCATCATTTCAGGTAAAAACTAATCATGATAGCTTCAAATATTTTTTGGAAAAACAATTATCATCTAAAGAAAAAAAATAATAGGTGAATCAAATGTTAGGATATGATTTTGATATAGTATATAATAAAATAAAATATAATGTGGTGGCATATGCCCACTTTCGATAGGATGAATCAGTTGAGGCATTATTATGTGCCACGACCATGTGGCAAGCAGATTGGTTAGAAGAAGTAAGATCTAAATAGGAGAATGATGGTGATACCAAGGATTTGATTCAAAATATTTATGAGGGTTTTTATGAATCTAAAAAATTACATGGAAGGGGAACATATTATGGTATAAAGATATATTATACCTATGTAAGCATTCTCTCTTGAAACATAAAATTCATCAAGGACTTCATGCCTCTCCACTTGGACATTGCTCTATACTTTTAAAAAATATCATAGAATCAAGAAATATTTATTTTTTGAAGCAATCAATGGTTATGTCCTTAATTATGTGGCTAAATTCATGGTATGTCAACAAAACAAAGGTGAAACCAATAAGACCCCAAACATTTTGTAGCCTTTATCCATACCTAACCAAGATTTGGAGGAAGTTTACATGGATTTAATTATGGGGTCACCATAGTCTAAGAAAAGAAATGTTACCATGGTAGTTGTGGATTGACTCACCAAGTATTCTCATTTTTTTCCTTATCATAGCCATTTGTTTCTAGTACAATACCTTCTATTTTTCTCAATATAGTTTAAAAATTGCATGGTACTCCAAAGAACATTGTAAGTAACCAAGATCCCATATATATTATTAATTTTTGGATTTCCTTATTTTCATTTTTGGGCATCCATTTGGCTCATAGTTTATCTTATCATACTCAATATGATGGATAAACAAAGTTAGTCAATAAATGTCTAGAATGCTATCTTCATTATTTTTTTTTTTCTAAAAAACAAAGATAAATGGGTTCATTACATACTATATGAATTAAATTTAGACATGAAAATAAAACAAACTAATCCTAATCTAAGCTAAACTCAACCTATGGTAGAGTAACAAATAAATAAAACAACAATCACAAGCTTTATGCTTTTAATGTACAAGCTTTCTCCATTATGATATATATTCAGTTTTCTCTTTTAAAATATGGTGCTCACTCATCCAATGTAAAAGAGAACGGGCATCATTTTGGTGCAAAAAGAAATTCTTGATTTCATTGATTAAATTTGATTCACTTTTGTATATATCTCTAATTTGCTAATTATGATTGTGATAGATGTATTTTAATACTCAAATCCTTAAAAATGAAGGTTTGCAAGTTTATTTATATATTTTTGGAGAAGGATCCAATGGTGGAGGATAATTTGGACTTTTTCAATGATCCAAATGATCAATAGTGGCCAATTATTCCTCATCCATGAAGATGAAGACCATTTCAAAATGGTTGAGAGAAGCATGGGGTTAGCTAGCTGAGTTAGCAAGACTAAGTCTAATTTCTTGACAACTCAGGGGATGAGTAATAGGAGGTTGAGAGAGTTGTGGATTTGGTCAAGATGAGGGAGAAAAAGGTGGGAGATGTTTGGGTGAGGTGTAAAATATGTATTTTTATTTTAAAATAAATATTTAAGTATGTATAATTGACTAATTTAACTTATTCAATTGTTTGAATTTGGAGGAAGATACGATGAATTAATTTGAGAAGAATTATTAATATGTTTTAGTTTCACTTTGACACTACATGAAATTTAAGTGTCTACATTTACCCCTCTTTAAAATAGTGTTGAAAAATAATACTATTTCAAAGAATAGTAGAATAATTATAGTGTTGATGATTAAAAAGGAAAAAAAAATCCCCAAATGATTAAAAATGAGTGTGATGATGACCCCTCAAGGGTTTGTGAAAAAAATGTAAATGTTTGAAAGTGATGAAAAGAGGAAATAGTCAAAATGATGTGGTTGAATGATAAATCAATTTTCATCTGAATCAATATCAAATTTACAAGATGTTGGTTGCATAAAAAAGTTTCCCCTAGTTAACTATAACTAGAGTATGGATTTGAAAAATAGTAGCTTAACCATTCAGAGATTGCATGCTTATTTTTTGATAATGATGTCAAGGTCAATTGAGTGGTTGTGGGAATGATGTATCCCAACAATAATAAGTTACATATCTAAAAATAAAAAAATGATATTGAATTTTCAAATGATTATGTTTATCTTACACTAATAGATTATTGTAATATTTTGAAAACAAATTCATAATGAATTGATTTAATGTTTTTGGAAATTTGAAAAATAGTTGGAGAATGATTTGAATTATGGGATGGGGGTAAATTTTTGGTAGTATAAAAGAATATAAGTATAATAAATGGGGATTATAAAATAATATTTGTAAATTTATTTTCAAGGTTAGTAGATAAAAATTGTGATTTGAGAGATTTGCTCTGAGATGTGTGAGGAAACATGGACCGTATTCCACACCACAAACACTGAGTGGAGTAAGTGAAGAGATTTTAGAGACTTGAGAGTAGAGGGCCTCTAGTAAGTGAATTTTAATTTGAAAATTTGTGCATATATGAGAATTAATTAGGGAATAAATTTAGACAAAATGAAATTTCCATTATTAAAATGGTGATTTTGACATTGAAATCAATGATTTCACTAAACATGGCAACAAAATAAAAAAATAGTGTAGCGATTTCATTTTAGGTAAAAATGATAATTTAATTATTTTTGGTAGAAAATAAATCATGAAACTTAGTATCAAAATCATTGGTGTTAAAAGTGAGTTCACTCAGGGTAGCATAGATTTTGTGAGAAGGGGTAAAAAATGAATTTGTTTCGATCAAGAGCAAATTTAAAAAATTTAGTAGTGATTGTGAGTTGTGAAGAAAGATAAAATGTAATGGAATGAAAAATGTTTGTGAGATTTTTTTTTGATATTTTGATATGGTATTTTTAATTTAATAGTAATGATGAATGTAATGATAAATAAAATTAATTAAATTCTAATGTTTATGATTCGGAGGTATTACCAATGCTTTTTATGTAGGAGCGGAGATATGTAGTGATGGTGTAGATGGAAAGATTCACTGAGTATGAGTTTGACATGTTCGAGGTGAGTATATTATCCTATATTATATATATGTTAGAGGTTTAAGAAGATAAATATCTATTGATAGCATTGGAAAAGACATGGCATAGTGAGACGAGAACATTTCACTTACTAATGAGGGAGATGATGATTACACTAGAGGATGTGTATTAGATTTTGGGTATCCTGATATAAGGTAGATCTATTTACTAGGGATAAGAACCATAGGAGATTACATTATATTATATTTTTGGTGATTTTTTGATTCTATTTTTTATAGGAATGATTGATGTTGACTAATGTATTAATTTAGATGCAAATTCTCTATCATACTCATGGATGTTATTAGTGGCATGCTACTTCTTGACAAGTGTTTGGTTATGTCCCATTGGGATATTAGATGTGAATAGAGACATGATGGTAATGGGAGATATATTCACATGGGGTCCATACATGTTAACACACATACCATGATTTACATCATTTTTTGTATTCAAGTCATGTAGAGATTGGGCCATCTACATTACTACATGTTTGGTGTTGGGAGCATATTATGATAGAGAGGCTAGTTGGTCATATGATTACATGAGAAAATGATGATCCATTGGAATATGAATGGCATGTGATTATTGGTACATTAAACCACATTTAAGAGATATATATTTTTATAAGAGTGTAATGGATGAGTTAGGTGATGACCAGGTCAGCTAGAGACCTTACAAAGAGATTGTGTGTTAGTGATCGCATGAGGGTATTCAAATGGGCTATATGATGACCCATTTATACATCATTGGGAGGCATGTTTATACTATAAATATATATCACCTAGATAAGGTGATGAGATAGTTTTATGTGAGGCAACATATTCTAGCTTGACCACATGCTTTTACACATTCTATGAGGGAGAGACCATAATGGGGTATGACAATTGACCCAACTATCATCAATCATAGATAAACACACTTATAGGTATTTATATGGAATGATCAAATAGATGTCATTGATGGGTATGTAGATTGGTGGGCTAGATAGAGACCATTGAGATTGATTGTGCCATATGCACAACTATAGATGTGGAGTTAGAAGTTGGTGGCTAGTTTGAGTAGAAAACCACAAGATACAAGTTTAGGATCCTAGATTAAGATGGTTATTATTGGAGATATAATAAAACCATAGTAATTAGTATGAGGTATAGGATTTACTATGGAGGCTAGCCAAATTCATGATGTATAGATCATAGATGTAAAGGACATTAATATTTTGTGTGAGGTAGGAGTGGACATGGATTTTGATATAGATCAAAGGGTAAGAGGAGATACTTTGTTGGTAGAAGTAGAGAGAAAGGATGATGATTCAAGATAGAATACTACCATGAGAGTAGTGAATGTCACCCAAGAAAAGAGAAGGGTTATTTTTAGATCTTCATATGATTCAAGATCTATGGAGGAGCATGTACTGCTCAAGAAACTTTGAGAGGAGATTAGAGCTCAGAATAGTGAGATATATGGATTACACTAGGAGATGAATATCTTATAGGGTGTAGTAGATGGTAGAGGGGATTAGACTATTGAGATCAAATTATTATAATATAAGGTGTAAAAATCACTTTATAATTTGGTATCGAGGTCCCTACATCATGAGTAATCAATCCTATAACCATGGCATCCCCATCATTCCCATTTGTAATACCCTATAATTTTTACCTCGATACCAAATTAGGAGAGGGACACATCTTGAACTAAGATTATATAGGCTAGAGTGTTATTAGCTAGAGAGGGGTAGATAGCCACTTTAGATAGAGTGATGAGGGTCATGGAGTAGGCTACATACTATAATATATTATATGAGGAGGCTCTACCATGTAATTAGATGGCACCATCATTTATAGATTACTCTATGATGCAATCAACATCTACTAGATTTGTTCATTTGATGGAGTTAGAGAGGTCAGTGGGATAGGTACATGTGATGGGTCCTCTATGAGGCACACCATAACATGGAGAGCTATTACTAAGACTAGACACTCTATCTGAGGGATAAGATTAGACATAGATATAGGGGATATTTGATAGATGGATTCATCAATGTATACATATATTTTTAGATTTATCTTTTGTAAAAACACTATATGTGTGTGTGTGTGTGTGTGTGTATTCATTATGAGTTATTGAGATTTTATACTATGGATATTACACATTGATAGACTTGTTATTGTTTTAACATAGATTTATGTATGAGTGATATATGTATGGATATATGGTAGCACTAGTTATATTTCATTCATTTTGATTTACAGTAGCATGTTTTAATTATTTCACCATGTTTATTATGGATGTATGACATATGTAATGACTATATGATGTGTATCAATGTATAATGTGATCTTACTACATATCTTTTTTTTCCATTCATTACATTAGATTTCCAACATTATTTGAGCTTTGAGTAACCTAATTTTTAATATAGCATAAGACACAGTACCACTAATGATATTGAAAAGTAATGATGAATGTTGATGTTTTAAGCATTTAAAAAAAAGAAATATTAAATTATGTTTTAGAAAAGTATGTCATGATATAGTCATAACCATAATAAATATGCATTTCAAAAAATAATATTTGTAAACACACAAAAAATAATAAATAACAAAAAAATGAAAACAAAAGTGATCAAAATGATTGTAAACATAATAATTTAAATAAATTTTTTATTTAAATGATTTTAACATACACGAAACAAGAATGACATAGATAACTAAACAAAGAGTACCTCAAAAAGTGAACACACTTGATAAATGAAAGGAAAATAACCATTAGAATGGATAGAGATAAATAAGATTTAAGTAACCAACTAATGGATAAGGATAAAAAGAGGATTAAAAATAACCAAGTGAATACTTAAATATATAAAACAAATAAAACAATAATGAAAACAAACAAAGAGTGTAAAAATATAAAAAAATTTAAACAAAGACAATCTAAATGAGGATTAGACAATTGTATCCAAGAGCAAGGCTAGGAATTGAGAAATCAAGGGAGAGGTATAAAAAATAGATAATACATATTGGGTAAATGGATTATGGGGAAGATGGTGGTTGATCTGAACCTAGAGACCCCATGTCTCTAATCATTTCCTACATAATCCTCTTTAGACAAAGTCCATGTGGGGATATCAGGATAGATGTAGTTCTCCCAATATGGGAAGTGATGAGAAAGTGGATGATTGATGAATCATTTTTAATGTTTTGATAAAAATTATGTGTGAGTGACCTACCCAAGAAGGAGTTAACTATATGATAATTTTTTTGATTTTTAAGTATTGGGAATGTTTTTATGTTGTTTTATGATTTTTTATTATTTTTTGAGATTTTTTGAAATAAGGAATATATATTTTTTTCAGTCATGAGAAATATTGTAGGTTCACATATAATAATAATGACCTTGAAATTTATCATGCTATAGGATAAATGACTAATAACTAGAAAATGATGAATTTTGGGGATATAAAATGGATGATGGAAAAGGTGATGCCCCCAAGTAATTAGGGTAATCATGGACAATGGGTTACACATGGTGCACCTATTTTAGAGAATATTGTAACATGATGGAGATGCAAAAAACTTTGCTAATACACTAATCAATTGTTTTGCAAGGGATGATCTAATTATTTGTATTCATAACATATAGCTTTCAATTTGCATCAAAAGAGTGAAAGGAAGAACATGGTAAATGATGAAGAAAAATAATCAAAATTATGTATAAAAAAGTAGGGTGATCTAATAATCAAAAATAAAATGTTAAATTTTACATCTTGATGAACTCACAAAAATACTATCTTTGTTGGATGTGTCTAAAGAGAACTAGCCCTGACAAAATTGGTTAATGGGATAAAGTCTACCTTTTTTAGCATAGACATGTACATAACCTTCTTGAAGAAATATTTATTTGAACATAGTTTGATTTCATTTGATTTATGAGCCCCTTTATGTAGTCTCATGTGACCAAGTACACATATGGGCTTATCACCAAAGACTATATATAGGTGAGTAAGGGTATATCTCCCCAATGCTAATTATACACAACTAGGAGGATGTGAAGGCTCAACACTAAAGATAAAAAAGGGTGAGAGATATGTATTTTTATTTTGATAATCTTTGAATAAGTATGATTATGTTTTATAAGATAATTATACTCCAAATCTTGGCCCCATGAGACTAGTAAGATGTAAGGGTTCATCATCAAAGATCAAGATAGGCAAATAAAATTGCTGATTTATTGTTGTAGTTAGCTTAATGTTTTTGCTAGAAAGAGAACCATAAGAGGAGAATATATCATGTACAATATTATAAAAAATGATGTGGGATAGTATTTTATAGGTTTGGCAAAGATATGTAGGAAAAAAATTTACTCTACTTGTAAGAACAAAGAGAAGAACCAATGTAATGCTAATTTTGAAAATGTCCTTCATGAGATAATAGGGTGGTATGAAAAATCAATATGATATAATAGGCTACAATTTGAAATGTTTGTGTTATGATTAACCAACAACTAAATAATCACTAAACATAACATATGATATACAAGGCAAAAATGAACATGATGGGATAATGCAATACTATGAAGACAATATATGTGTAAATAGATTTCCCCCAAATGTCAAGGGACTTGCAAGAAAAAAATTATATTTTTTCTAATTTATTGTGATTTTATGATTTTTTTTTGTTTTATTGGCATTTTTACCTAATGGAAGGTTAAAATATTCCTAAGTTACCTATTTTTATAGATTTTCACCCCATGCTAACTCTAGAGAGTCTCTGTTATTCTAATTGGATTTCCTCTTCAATTTTTATTTCAGTTATATTATTGACTTTAAATAGTACTTGATCAGGATGAGGTTGTTGAGCCTACCAAGAGATATTTTCAAACCATCCAAAGTGGCATTATCTATTTTGGGATCCATGTTGAATGAACATATCTAGATACAATTTTATTTGTCAAAGTTCCATTGTAATTTTGTTTCTTCATGGGAAAATATAGTTATCAACTAGACCCATATTGATATGTTTGATAGTAAAGCTAAAATATAGAAACCTTCTAATAGTTATTCTGATCATTATGAAATTTGGTCACATTTATCTATATG
The DNA here is from genome assembly GCA_037957365.1 of Torreya grandis. NCBI lineage: Eukaryota > Viridiplantae > Streptophyta > Pinopsida > Cupressales > Taxaceae > Torreya > Torreya grandis. Next base: position 842,260 of record JARHVA010003201.1, read on the forward strand.
GGATGAAAGAGATATTGTTAAAGAGTATCAAGCACCAGGGACTAATAAGCTCTTCATATGTACAAAAGCCAACATCTCTTACCCAATCCCTATTGACTAACCACAAAATACTACAAAAGTAAAAATTGGATAAATCCATATTAAAAATTCATAATTCCTTGGTAAATATATAATATTTAAATTTACTATGATGTGCCTCAAAATTAGTTTTGAAATCATGATCTAACTCATTATAATGTCAGTCTACTAGTTTGGCATAATAAATATGTAACATGGGAGTTAAGATTCTTTCTTGGATTGTAATTGGGAGATCATTCCATGTCATTTCTATCCTAATTTACTTGATGTTATTATTGTTTGTAATATGATTTTGATCAAGCAACAAGGAGCTAGGGAATTCATCTATTCATGTATTTTGATTTCTTTTTGGAGCTTAAAGCAATGGTTGGTGAAGTAGTGTTTATTCAAGTGGGATGCTTTCATTGATTTTTATAGATATTATAATTTATATATTTCCATGAGATAATTCCAATGAGGTGTGTTCTTGTGGATTCTAGTTTTTGTGAAAATAGGGTAATGTTAATAGGAAAAGGAATAATAGTGTTTATGGAGATGAAAAAACTATTTTTATGTTACTAAGAAGATTTGTATTGATGTTGGATGAGGCTTCTTCCTTACCTATAACATTATTACAAGTATTTGCAAACTTGTATACTAATAAAACTATCATTGGGACCAAAGTGGATGTTGGTGTTAACGATGATTCTGATTTTAATCCTAAAATAAATTATATATTTTATTTTGATAATACATTAGATCTTATTTTGGATGTGGCCATAAGGATGGCCTATTGAAGTGTTTTTTTACCAAATTTTCTTTTTACTAATCTCTTAGAAATATTGGATTTGGGATGAAGATATTTTTTTAAATGTGGAGTCTTAGGTGTTGGGTTGAAGGCATATGATAATTTGATGATAGGTGGATTAGATGATGTTTGAGTCAAGATTGGGTATTTATAAAAAGTGGGTACTTGGTAAAAATAGTTATCTGGTGGATAATGGATGAAATATTATGATTATGATTTGGAAATGAGATGGTTTGGTTTTGTTCATGAGAGTCATATTAACATACCCTTAAAGCATGTTTTTAAAAATATAAATAGATAAGGGTTCATTCTAATGTACTCTACATCAGATAACTCTTGGTATTGTATTGAGGGATGTTGGAATTGCAAATAGTAGATGGGAAATTCAATTGATTTTTAAAAATGGGATCACTAGTGATATAATGATATTATTGTGGAAATGTTTTGGATTCACTAGTAATGACGTATATTGTTGAAGTTAACTAATTTTGGAAGGATGGGTTTGTTGGATATGTGTTGAAATTGAAAGTATATATGTTTTGTGAATTTATGAATGTGTGGGGATTTGTGAAGAAAGTTAGATTTGGTTTTGGGATGAATTGGATGAAAAATTAAATGACTGATTTTGATCATCATAGAAAGGTTGATTTTGATGGGAATAGAATTTATAAAATTTATTTAGATGGAATATAGTTGGATTTAGTAGAATTAGAGTTTGATTGGTAAATGTATTTTGGTACATATGAATATCAAAAAATGATGGTGAAGGTGGACCAAAGGATTGAATTAAATTGATGTTATGATTAGAACCATATGGATCTATGTACACATTTTGATTTGTATTTAGTGGCATTTGATACGTGGATTATGTAGGATTGGAACAATAATTTAGAGAATTTTGATTATTATAACATGAAAATTGATTTGATGTCGTCCCTAAATTAAAGTTTTGATTTTTTTCCATGGGTAAACATAAATAAGCATTGAATATAGGAAAGGATTGGTAATGGTTTGGGTTGAACTAGTTGTTTGGGAAGTTTGAACAATTATCTATGTTTTGATTTAATTGATTGATGTTTAAGTTTGAATACACATTCAAACTTGGATTTTGATTTGATACATGATTGATTTAACATTGATTCAAATATGTTTTTGAATCAAAATTATTTGGATAAAACCCTTTGTTATAACATTGATTATTTGGATATTGATTCAAGATAGAATTGGTCGAGTTGTGGTTTCGAGATGTCATGCTTCTTACAATGGATGATACTATTAACAAAATAATAAAATTCCAAAGTGATTTTAAAGTTTTTATTAAATAAATTTATAAATAACATACATGTTAAATACAAGAACAAATCAAATAATATTTTATTCTAAATAGTCAATAAACTGCACATAAAGGTACAAATTAGGATGAAGGTCATGAACAATTATTGGGATTTTAATTATCACTAACTCATTTGTACTCTCAGTTGTGTCCTAATATTTAAATGCACTAACCATGGAGGGTCATGCCATTATCATGGCCTACTAAGTATAGTTTCAAGGGTGTATGGAATGTTTCTTCTTAATGCTAACTACTAACTGATGCACCATATTTGAATGAAAAAGGAGGTTATCCTAGGATTTAGGTTTAACAAGCTTATCTAGGAGGAAAAACCATGAAATAAATAGATAAAGTAGACACACATTATTAGGTCTTATCCCAAAGTGACCAACATAGTTGTAGGGGTATTAATGTGTTGATAATTAGTGATATCATATTTTGAGGCATCTATTAAAACCCTATGTATTAGAGCATGAAATACCCTCACATCATTATGTGATTAAAACAGACAACTACTTAACAATTGAAATATTTAGATCTCAATTTATATATCTCATCTATAAATAGGTTTGGCTTACTACAAGGTGGTGAAATCCATAGTCAATAAATCCCCTAAATAAATTACATATTTCTAATTTCTAAGTATCATCACCAATGTGATGAAAAAGAAAGAACATACATGGGTACTACTTGAGTAACATAGAAGATTATGAAAATATTTTTTATTTTCAAGTATCTTCACCAATGTGATGCCAAGGAAAGAGCATACATGATTTCCACAATCATAAAAAATTGATGAAAAGAGATGTGATGTAATTACTAAAAACAAAACTTTGAAATCAAGATTAAAATCATTAGTAAAATAAAATTGGATTTTTATTGATTCTCTTTGTCAAGTATTATGTAAACAAGTTTTTAGAATGTATGATTAATATTGGAGAAAGGTAACCTACAATAGAATAAATAAAAACAATGAAAACAAAGTGAAAAACACCTCTCTATTATGAAATCACAATTACATATATAGATAGAAAAGGAAAATTTGTAATAAAATCAATGCAAAAAAATGATAGAAAGAAAAAAACATAAAATAAATAAACTCATGATTATAAAGTGGTTTCACTACCAAAGACAATGAAAAAGACAAATTCACTGCTATAAATAATGAATTTTTTGCTAAGAATGATGATTTCACTATGAAAAATGATAATGTCATTGCTAAAATAGACAAATTCATTGTTGAAAATGACAATTTCACAATAGAAAAGGATGATTTCGTTGTTTCCTAAATAAAATCATTGTTAACCCTATAGATAGAACATAAAACATAGAAAAAGGAAAAACATAACAATTTTGTTGTGAAGTTAAACAAATTCTCTATGAAGAACTTAATTTTTTCTATTGATGCTTTTGAATTCACTGTTAAGAACCATAATTTTTATATTTATGCTTCTAAATTCATTGTTATGTAGTGGATCATACACAACTAAAAAAAATGACTAATAATAACTTGTAGCTTATACCAATACTCAAAATTACAATATTAAATGCATATAAAAATGTAAAGAACAAAAAATAAAATGAAAAATGCTATCTAAATGTGAAAATGATGATCAAAAGATGAAAAATATGAGGGAAGGTCCATCGGGCATGCAAGAAATGTATGAAGTAAATTAAGAAATGCAAAGAAAATAACCTAATCCTAATCGAGCTAGATTCAACCTATGGTAGAGAAACAAAAAAATAAAAAATAATCACAAACTTTACACTTTGAATGTAAAAGCTTTATCCATTATGATATACATTTGATTTGCTATTTTAAAATATGGTGCTAACTCATCCACTGCAAAAGAGAATGGGCAACATTTGGTGCAAAAATAAATCTTTGATTTTCATTGATTCATTTTGATTCACTTGTGTATATATCTTTGATTTCTTGATTGTGATTCTGATGGATGGATTTTAAAACTCGGGATCCTTGAAAATGAAGTTTTTCAAATTTATATATAGATTTCTAGAGAAAAATCCAATGGTGGAGGATCATTTAAAAATTTTCAATGATCCAAATGATCAATAGTGGCTAATTAGTCCTCACCCATGAGGATGAAGACCATTTGAAAATGGTTGAGAGGTGCATAGGGTTGGTTAGCTAAGTCAGTAGGACTAAGTCAATTTTATTAACAACTTAGGGGATGAGTCATAGCAGGTTAATAAATTTGTGGATTTGATTGGGATGAGGAAGAAAAAGGTGGGAGATTTTTGGGTGAGGTGTAAAATCTATATTTTAATTTTAAAATAAGGATTTAAGTGTGTATAATTGACTAATTTGACTTATTCAGTTATTTGAATTTGGAGGAAGATGTGATGAATTAATTTAAGAAGAATTATTAATATGTTTTAGGTGCAATTCCACACTAAATTAAATTTAGGTGTCTATAGGTACCACTTCTTGAATGGTGGTATAAAACTTCTTTTCACACTTTTTCCAAGATGTCTCCCTTTATGGAATTATATGGGTATCACCCCCATCCATCACTTCAACTTTCATAGTCAATATTAAGGTTTTAGATATTGAAGAACACATTCACCATCACTAGGAGATGTTAGTTAGTTTACAAGATAATTTAACAATGGCATAAAATAGAATGAAAAAAGAAGTAGATCAACACTATAGTGAGTGACATTTTGACATAAGTGATTGGGTTTTTGTGTGTTTGTATCCATATAAGCATATGTCTATGAATCAATAGAAAAGAGATAACAAGGTTTTACCTAAGTATTATGCTCCTTATTAGATCTTGCATAAAATTGGTAATGTGGATTACAAGTTAGAATTACCTCCATCCACTTGTATACATCTAATTTTCTATGTATCTTTCTTGAAGAAGGTAATAGGACATATAATCTCCACTCAAACTGAGTTACTTAAATTCTATGAAGAAGACTGAGTCATTTTAAATTATGAAGAGATCCTTCACACATGCATTAAGTAACTACGAACCATAGCCATTAAGGAGTATTTGATCAAATGTAAGAACCTATATTGTAAATATGCAACATGGGAGGATGAATCATTCATTCGATAACATCTTAGTTTGATTCCACATTTAGGACAATGTCATTTTGAAGGGGAAGGGTGTGTTATGCCCTTACCCTATAATGCATCTACAGATATGTATGGCTAACTTATGGCTTCACACCTTCATATTATCTTGTTACATTTCTCTATGTTCTTAGTATGGTCAACTTATGGAATAACCTTGGTTGAGTAGATTATATAGGAGATAGTGGTTAGTATTTTATCATCATATTGTGAATTCTATTCTTATTTCATTATTGTAGAGGTCACCACCTCAAAGTGGCCCAGTCATAATATTCAAGTATTCTACTCTTTCACCAATTTTTATTGTGGATCTATTTACTCTACTCTTAATTATATGATATTTAATTCTATTGTTTCAAATAATCTATGTAATTTCATTATAAAATAACATAAACTAAATATACAAATAGTTGATACAGTGTTACATGTATTTAGAATGAAAATAGAAATATTACTATGGAACCCACATTTGAGGAATGAAATGTTAAAAGTTTAATTGATATTAATCTATATTATAGAGTCTTATATTCAATAGTATATGCTAAAAACCATTATTCATACTTCTACTATTCATGTGTCTACACCTATGTCTACACAAGTAATACTAACACTTGATGTGGGAAAAACACAAATTAATCCTCATATTTCTATGGTTATCTGTATGTAACATACTTTTATACTTCCTAGCATTGATACTCATGTGACACCGCCTATCTCTAATCAATTCCATATACTTACTAATCAAGAGCTTATACAAAATATTCTTAGTATTCAAACTAAGCTTTCCTAAATAAAATGAGGTTCATATAGAGCAAGGCATTCAATAATTATCAACCATTATTACACATCCCTTTGGCCCCATATATTTCCACTTATCCTTTTCCTATAGGATTCATTTGACCTAAGTTTATACCATACGATGGAAAATTTGATATAGAAAAAATATTAAACTCTTTTGTGCAACATGGTTAAACTATGTGTCTAACAATAAGTTACTAATAATTTTTTCCCTAGGAACTATAAGGATTATTATTTTTGATGGTTTTATGACCTTCTTCTTCAATCATTGCATGTTTTTAATTTGTTATCTAACCAATTTATAACTCTTTTTTATATAAATATTAGTGATAAGATCTCTAATTCTCATATTTTAAAACTCAAATAAGGACCTAATGATCCTATTAATGACTATGTGATTTTTTATAAGACTTTTTTTTAAAAAATTGAAAAATCCTACAGTTGAAAAAAAATTACAAGACATACTCAAAATAATATTACTTGTGTCTATCCATGAATATATTATGTTCAAATTCTTAAAGTATTTCAATGACATGTGTCATATAGTTAAATACTATTAGGTTAAGCTAGTTTACATGAATGACATATAATATGGGATTAACCGCTCCTCCCACATCTTCTAATGCCAAGTTTAAAATAAATAAAACTTTCAAATACAAATATAATGAAATTAATAATGAGGGTACAATAATGGTTAATTTAGTATCATAGCTTAATAAAAGGCTTATTATTTTGGATCCTCAAAGGAGGCAATTTACATGATTATAAAAACCTCCACTAAAGGTGATACACAATCTACTAGATTGAAATCTCGTATCTCTCCCTCTGTCAATGGAGGTTGATATGAAAATGCACAATCTAAGGGGTTTTATATGAATACGTATTGTGACTGAAATAAATTAAACTAATAGATTTTATGGATTGACACATAATATATACTATTGAGATCAATAATGTCAATAAACCTGTAAATAATTTTTTTGCACAACCTAATGTGAAGCTTAAGATATTTCTAGATTCATTTATAAAAATACATCACAAGAAGTAAATACTAATCCTAAGGTGCATATGACTTACAATACAAATCCTCCTCTAACTTGTTATGCTCCTACAATTGAGGAGTATTATCTTATAGATGGGTTTATTGGTACACTTAAATATATAATATTATAAGAACTAAAAATAACATTTGATGGCCATGATATTATTGATGATGATTATGCCAATGCACCTTTATCATACATGTTTTCATTGATATAATTTTAATAATAATGTTATGGTGGATAATAGGTCAAATGAAAAAATATACATTATCACATTACCTAATAATCTCAGGTATAAACACACACACACACACGCGTGCACGCACGCGCACACACACACACACACACACACACACACACACACACACACACACACACACACACACACACACACACACACACACATGCACACGTGTGTAGGCACGCATGCACACACACACACACACATGCATGCGTGTGTAGGCACACATCCACACACACACACACACACACACACACAATTTATTGGTATGAATACAATGGTAAAATGTGTCACTAGAAAATGACAAAACCCTCTAGGGAACATTATATTACCACTTAAGGTAGGGCATAAAACTATTATTTCTTAGTTCTCAATTTTTTCCAATACTAGGGAATTTTACATGTTGTTAGGATGTCTTTGGATACATATGATATATATAATCCCATATTTTATGCATCAGTAATTGAAGTATATTTATAACATCTAAGTGGTTATGATTATGGGTATTCCATATGAGTACCTAGTTTAGTCAGAGACATTTTATCTAACATCTCCATAACATCCTATTGTAAGACCTATACAAGTTCATCTTATGAATGAAAATCAGAGATAGGTGATTGATGTTTCTCAAATACCAATTCTCCAATGTCCATTGTATTATAAATCTATCCTAGTTTAGCATCCTAGTTTATTGTATCCTACAATAGTTTAAAAAAAAACTTGTGCAGATGTTAAAAAATGAACACATACATGTATATTAACATACACTTAAGTATTAAAGTTACTATGCCTACCATTATCATGAAACATGCAAATTATCATGTTGTTTATGATGTTGATCTTTTATATTTTATATCATATGATCACTTCTCTTATTTGAACAATGATATCAATTTTACTCCTTGCCCATGGCATATGACATTCAAATCGATTAATTTATGACCTATATGAGAGAATCACATTAATGGTAATATAGGTTAGTATGGAAATATTTTATGAAAATAAAAAAAATAAGAAAATTTAATAATTTGGAAAAATACAAATATTAAAAAATTATAAAACCAGGACTATGCATGACATGCTTTATTAGTACACATGATTTATTAATGTAATTTATCATATACATGTTTAATTACATATTTGATTTATATGCACATGATTTTCATGGCATGAAATTAGGATGCAAGAGATAAAAATTACATATGATATATGGACATATAAATGCATGACATTATTTTCATCTAGGGAAACCTTTCTAAATTAGGGGCATGCTTACATTGGGTGCATATTTACACATTTATTAAGTTATATATTTATATAATATTATTTAATCATGGTAGACTATTATAAATGGTTTTCCATTTCTCATACTACCTAGAGTGTTATTTCTTATGGATATTGTGCTTTGTCATACTGGATGATGACATCGATCGATTATGTGAACTTACATTGATTGATTTGTGCATGATTGATGTTAATGAAAATTACATTATGTGATCATTTATGGGTGTTGTATTACATGTTATATGAGGTAATTAAATGGTTATTTTCATGTGAGGTTTTAGTTAGAGGATCTTCTAGTATGAGTCATGGCCATGTTGTGTCTGTGTCAAGTTAGATTTGAATCATGTATTAACTACTTATGTTCTTCATGATCATGATATTATGTGCATGTGTGTGCATACATATATGACTATTGTTGAGATTATTTCTATGATTTATATCACACATACTTATATTATGTGTGATTCCATGATTATTATCATGCATCTATTGTGATATTTAATACTATATGCCCAATTTATAAATCTACTTAACATTACCATTTTATGTCCATTACCGTCGATTATATGTTTAATGCATGCTTGAATGATAAAATATTTATATGATGAAATATATTATCATTTCCATATAATATATTACATGAGTAAATTTTTATATAACATATGGTGTACATATCTTTTTATTTTGAGATGAGTGATTCACAAGATTCATCCTTCATATCAAAATGGGGTCACATACTAGGCTTTCCTTAGATATTTATCGATGATATAAATAGATAATACACATTATAGGTTAGATTATATTATTCATAGGGGTAATATTTGATATATTAAGGCATATATGGGGTATCCTATGTAATCATGAGGAATAAACAAGGTATTCTACTATATTCTGAGATAGATTATATTGATTTGAGAAAATTTATCAAATTAAGTATTTGAAAGCCATTATATGACATTTTGAAAAATATATGATGGAATTATATTTCACTTTGAGGTATAAATGGATTAAAATTATGGAATGAATGTTGTTCACACAAACACTTTTCCATTTCAATATTTTAGATCGATGGAATGATGGTACTATAGTTAAACTATTTTTAAAATATGAGTTGTTAATGGTTAAGGGTAATAATAGTCTATAAACAAGGATGAATAAAATATTATAGAGTATTTTAATTAATTGAAAACTTGAATAAATGAATATTAAAAATTAAAGTGTTGAGTTATACTAAATATAGAAAGTACACTCAAAATAGTAGTTTGATTACATAAACTTAAAGAAGATATAATAATTATATTATATAAAAATGTAAACATAGATATGATAAGTACATATGTGAAACAAATTAGGGACAAGATCAAGATCCAATCCTTATATTATATAAATATTAATTTTAGAGGCCTAGACACTTATGTCAACCTGTGGACACTTCTATCAATGTTTCTATCCTAGTCTTGATGTAACTATCCTATTTAAAATATTCAATGTATTTTAAATATATGAAATATATCCTTATGTGTTTTATTCTTCCTTCTTTTCTATTCCATTTATTCATATGCACAAGTTGTCAATGACTATGTAGGGATAAAACCATAGCTATTCACCTTAGGTAATTGTACCTTTCCAAATATGGGTTAGTGGCTTCATGGTATTGAGATGAAATCAAAAATCCATTTGTGAATGATAATTTTATACATATAAAATAATATAATGAGGTTCTCATACTTATGTACTTATCCCCTAGGTGTTTGTTTGTGTATGTACAAGGGTAAAATATACTATATGCAAAGGCATGCAATGATTTATATTATAACTTGACAAATACTACTCATGGGTTATTAATTAAGTGATAAAAAGATATAATATGATTTATATTATGAATTTAAAAAAATATAAATAATAATGGGGTAGTGAAACTCATTTTTAAGTTGATTTACTGAACATTAATAGGCATTTTCTTGGTATTTGTTAGATGAATAATGAGTAGGACTAGATTTGTATTAATGCGACACCTTTTGAAAATATCTCATGATAGGGTTTAAAAAACAAATGGGTTGACCCATAGGGTTTTAAATACTTATAAATTATATGAATTTTTATGACTTGACACTTGATAAGAATATGGACACTTTCATTAACACAAGTGTCTCATGTGGGACACAAGTGTCCAAAAGGCTAAGAAGCTACTAAGGATATAAAACTGAGAGTGAAGGATATATATAAAATTTTAATCCTTATTTTTAGTTTAGGATATCTTTGTCATCATAAATTTTAGGTTTGGACCATAACATAAATACTTAGTTATAGTGAGATGGTGAATTCACGCCTTTCAATAGTAGGAAGGTTTAGAATTTTAGGGTAGATCCCTAATAGCTATTTTCCAATTATATAAGATTGAGATGATATATAAATCATATTTTAGTATCTATATTTAACCATTTAATATAATAGTGCATAAATATGTCACATGTCATCCCACTCTCCAAACATGTATTAGTATTAATAAGGGGAGTGAAAATAATGATTACTATTTTTTATTATGATGATATATTTGGATATTTATGCTATATAATTTGATAGTTATACTATTTTATTCCATGATTAATTATGGTTAAAATAAATTTACATGTGATTATGGATATACTATATAGACTATGTTGTGTCCAACATTCCTACTTCTTCTAAGAAGTGGGGGACCCCTCTTCTAAGTTGTTCAAATTTGAGGTTCCTAGAGTTTCAGCTTCTCCCCAATCAATGTCTTTATTTTTCAAGCCTTGATTTTTTTTAATATTTTTTTTATGCATATATTGTATTCATAATGGAATTCAATCCCTATTATGTCTTCTCATAAATATTGAGTTTAAGTGCATTGAAGGCTTTATTGCATCCTAAGTAGAACAATGAAATTTCACACTTAGAATATTTTTATTGCATTAACATTCTAGTCTACATATTTGGACCTATTTTAATGTTCCCAGAGTCTCAATTCTTGGATTACTACATGGTGCCTTGTATAGATACATAATTAAAGGGGTAATTTTTATTTCATTACATGGCTTCTTTTTTTACTTAGTTTCTTTTTGTGTAATTTTATAGGTTGAGAGACCAAATCATAAAACACCACATGGTTACAACTATCAAAACATGTCAGTCTCCTAGTCTTGATAGAGATGTTAGATCCTAGGATAGATCAACCAATTAAATCTTATAGATATCAAAATGGTCATTCTCATATTTTTGGTAGATATGTCATATCTTAGGGGAGGATAATTGAATGAGAAAATGTTACATGGCCCCAATGACAAGAGGTACCAAAACATAATTAATTAGATGGCCCAAATGATAGATGCATTAGTTTCATGGCTCTGATAGAGATGTTTCAGATTAGGAAGACCTAGCCAAATTAAATGATGCCATGTGGACCATTATGTTAGAGTTTAGGAATTTTGAATGTTAATTATGGGTAATATAATAGCTACTAAAATAATTTTGAATGCTATCAATGGGTCAGAGGAAGGCAAACTACAACCTAATAATCCTACTCTATCTACAATAGTTCCAAAAAAGGCTAATCTAGGGAACATCATGTCTCATCAAAAAACACAAAGAATCAATTAGTACTTTGGGAGGAGTTGATTTGGGGTCCACAATTCACTAATTTTGATCCCACAAAAGGTAAACAACATTCCTCATGGGTAGATCTCATCATGGGAGAACATTAGCATATATCCATGAAAGATTCTTTTTTGGTCCCTTTGGGTGAAAGAAAGGAGGTAAGTCTCAAAGTTATGAATGTTATCATTGATAGAATCAATTCATCCTTATTTAATTCTATCTTGGCTAAATTTAATGACTTAAGGACATACATTGATCAAATGGAAACCAAAATGGTAAATTGATATCATAACCATGCCTAGGAATTTATTTATGATCAACTTCTCCCATCCCAAGGACACCTTAAGGACCCTCATGGGATGACCTTGGTTTATGGTAAAATTAGTTGTTAGTATTCATAAATGGAAGGTAAGACTTAACCTCAATAGTTTGATCTCTAAGGACATTCTTCTCTAGATCATTTTGCCAGAACTCCCTCTAGAATTATAGGCACCGAAAGTCATTTTTAGGATTTCTAGGGCTCTTATTCAACCAATTTATATTGACCCAATTACTAAATCTAGATGGAGGCTTCTATTTTCTAAGATTTATGTTTTCATTCCACTGATAAACCCTTAATCCACTCTATCAAGATCAAATCCAAGTATGGAATCTAGAATAAAAAATCAAATTTGAAAGATCTTCTAAGATTTGTAAAACTTGTGATGTCCTGAACCACTCATATAAATATTTATCCCTACTCAATAATCCACCCATTCCTGCTTCCCCCTCTTAGGTCAATAAATCATCTACCTAAGCTCCCTCTTCCCTTCAATTTCACTCCCCCCTCTCCCCTCAAATCCCCTCTATCCCTCTCTCCAAAACTAGGTCTACTTCCTCTTTTCCATCCATCCCTCCCCTTTACCTCCCCCTCCCTTAAATCGCCCTGCCAATCCCCTCCCCCAAATGATCTCTAGACCCCCTCAGTCTAGGTAAAAATCTCTCTACTACTTCACTGAGACCCTCCATGACTCTAAGGATTCTTAGCTCCCCTAACTTTTCATAGTTTTAGCTTCCCTAAATTTCCCTCTTCTTGGTACCTCTTTCCCTCTAAAGGTAATTCTTACAGAAGCTGGATTTGGCTCCCCTCTTTCTCACAAGATCATGATAACTCTTTCCTTATTTCCTCTTCTTCCATTACTTAAAATTCTCTTTTATTGGGAAAGGATCTAATGTTTTAGGAAATCATGCCCCATCAGGCCCTCCTCACTCCAATTAAATCCTATAGGGACACCAATAATTGTTCCTCATTTGAAGGACAATGTTCTTCTACTAGTAAAGGGGAAAGCTTTGATTTATCAAAGGATTCATTTGAGGAAATGTGGCAAGATGTCCACCATAAAAAAAGAAGGAAAAAAATAGAATCTGTAAGTGATTATAAATCCTCAGGAAAACCCTCATCTTAGAGCTCCAAAAGAGTATAAATAGATAGGCAAGTTGCAAAGGGTATGCAAATGACCCTTAGACATTACACTAATAATAAATAATGAAATTCCTTTCTTGGAATATCAAGGGCCTGAACAACCCCCTAAAATAGAGGTTAGTAATAAATTTAGCTATAAATCATAAAATGAATAGTATTTTGATCTAAGAATTTAAAATTATAGCTTAAATTTTTTTGAAGATACAATGTAATATTTTGGACAAAGAACTATGTAGTTGTTATAATTCTAGAGGTGCTTCAAGTGGTTTGCCAATCTTTTGGGACCCTTCAATCTTGGAAGGAAACTCCCTTCTTATTACCAACACCCATATCTCTATTTCTTTCTTTGACATATGTAATAAAAACAATTGGATTCTCACTAATGTGTATGCTTTGAATTATAGGCATGAAAGGAATAAGTTATGGAGCAACATGTTAGACATTATAAATCATTTCAAAAATATGAGTTGGATGGTGGCTAGATATTTTAACTCTCCCTTTTCTCCTCAGGGAGAAGAAAGGGGGAATCTACACTTTTAATGATAGCATGCTAGAATTTAATGAGTTTATCACTGATGCATGTCTATTTGATGTGGAGTTAAAGGGTAATTAGTACACCTGGTCAAATCAAAGGCTAAGAGATAATCTTATCCACATAAAATTGGACAAGTTTTTGATTTCTATTAATTAGATCCATAATTATACTAGTTCCCTCTCATCCTTCCCTAGAATCAGAATGGTGGAACATCTTGATACAAGGATCATCCATGTACATCCTAGCTATGAAGCTTAGACAGTCAAGAACAATCTTAAAATTTGGAATAAAGAAGTATTTAGAAATACCTTCTTTTAAAAAGAAATTCATTGAGGAGGAAATACATATAATTGAATTGGAAATTTATGTTTCATGCCCTTCCCCTAATCTTCAAATAAAATAAAAGGAGCTTCTCAGTAGTTTTCACAATTTGGAAGCCAAGAAAGAAACTTACTGGAGGTAGAAATCTAGAAAGTTGTGGTTAAAGGAGGGTGACAAAATTACTAAATACTTTCACACCTTAGCTTCTAAGAATCACCAACAGAAGCTCATCATGTAAATCTAAGGGTAAGATGGCACATGGTTTATGAAGGAAGAAGACATTGAATTAAAATTCATTAACTTATACAAATCTCTACTTTCCTTTGTCCCCCTTAGGATGAGGGCTTATGAGATCAAGTGGCAAAACTTATTGATAGGGTTATTTACTAAGAATACAATGCCTCTATTCTCTCCCCCCTTTGATTGAGGAGATATGGGATATAGTGTTTTCTCTACAAGGGGACAAATCCCCAAGACTAGATGGTTTCCCACCATTCTTCTTCCATGTTTTTTGGGATATCAATCATAATGAAGTTTACTTGGTTATTGTGGAGTTCTTCAAATCTAGCACCATGATTTAATATTTCAATAATAATTTCTTGGTGCTTATTCCTAAGAATCAAGGATCATCTAAAATGACCTTTTTCAGAACCATCAACTTGTAATCTACTTTCTATAAATTCTACACCAAAGGGCTTTCTCTTAAAATCCAACTTTTATTGGATAAAATGATCTCAGATCAACAAGGAGATTTTGTCTTCAAAAGATAGATTTCAATTGGGATCATCATAGCCCATAAAACCATCCATTTGGTGTCTCACTCTAATTGGTAAGGTATGTTCCTCAAGCTCGACATAAACAAGGCCTACAACTAAGTCTCTTGGCAATTCTTTGATAAAATTTTGATCAGATTTGGATTCAATCAATCTATCAAAAACTCAATTACCTCTTGCATAACTACCCCTATATTCTCTATTATTATCAATGGTGTTCCCAAGGGTTTTTTTCTAGTAGGGAGAGGAATAAAATAGGGATATCCTCTCTCTCCATATCTATTTATCACCCTAGTTGAAGCACTAAGTAGACATAGTGTCAAGTCTAAAACCTCCAACATTATCAAAGGCATCACAATTACCCCTAACACTATCCTAGTCACTCATCAGTAATTTGTAGATGACATGCTAATGATGGGAGAAGAATTGGTCCTAAAAATCTAGGTGTTTTATAAATATCCTTAAAATCTATGAAATGGTTTCTGGCTAGAGTGTCGACTTTCTCAAAATCTCTCTTTTTTGTCAATATCTTGCTTAACCTCCCAGTCAAAATCTCCAAGATTCTAGGTTGTATCATCAAGAATCTCTCATATTTCTATATTAGTGCTCCTCTCTTTGATCATTCCATGAAATTTGAATTTTTTAAGCCCCTCATCAACAAGATTCATAGAAAGTTATCAAGATAGAAAGGGAATCTATTATCCCAAGCAAGCAAACTACAACTTTTAAAGAGTTCACTTCAAAGCATGCAAATTAATTTCATGTCCCTTTTCATCATCCCTAGTAAGATCACAGATCAAATCAAGCATATTTAGAAGAACTTCATTTAGAGAGGTTCAAAGGAAAAATTCAAGTTCTCACTCATCTCTTAAAATAAATCCTACCTCCCTACCTCAAAAAGAGGACTGGGTTATGAAGGGTTAGATCCATGAATCAAGCCCTTATAACAAAGTAATGATGGAGGGTGATTGATTATAATAACTAGTGGACCAATACAATTAGGGAAAATACTTAAATTATGGGGAAGGCCAATGATTCCTCTCAAAAAGTGGTCTAAATAATGGCTCATCATTCTAGAAAGCATTGAAAGTTGGCAAGGATATTCTAAAAAAAAACTCAAGTGGAATGTTGGTAGAGGTAAAAAAGTGGACGTTTGGCTTGATCCTTAGATCAACACCCTTTTAGCCTCATCCTTCCAAGATTTGGAATTAATCTCTTTTTTTAAATAAATTTATGGCCACAAGGTGTTATATTATTGTGAGAAGATTGATAGAAGGAATAAGTGGAAACTTTTAGTAAAAGATGATCTGAACCTGCAAGCCCATCTCCTACATGACTTAAATTATTATATCCAACACATTCACATCAAATTATTCCTAAAGGAGGATGATATTATTTATATAAATGATCCCAATAACCTTTACACTATTAAATCTAGATACACCTGCCTTTAGAATTAGGTTGAAGAGGATGAAAATTGGCATGATCTTTGGCTAAAAACTTCATTCCCAAAATTAATGTTTTCTTTTGGTTAGTGGCCCAAAAAAAGATTTTAACTGTGGATAACCTGGTGAAAATTGGTACTCCCTTTCCTAGTAGAGATGCCCTTTGCAAATAAGAAGTTGAGTTTATCAAACATTTATTCCTTTCCTACTCTTTTTCTTCTTCTATTTTTTAGCATTTATTCAATAAATCTAACTTTTCCTAGGTTACTTCAAGCTCCATTAAGGATGTAATTACTCAATGGAAGCCACTTTAAGAAGATCCTTCAATAAAATGGAATATATCTCTCTCCCATATTTTTTGGGGCATTTAGAAAGCTAGGAATTCTTGTATTTTTAAGAAATACAGGCTCAATCCTTCCTCCACCTCCAAGATAATCTTGCCCTTTGTCCATGAAAACTTTCCTTTGCTTGCTTTTTTGACCAACCTAGCTCCCCTATCTTCTCCTAGATTCTAAACCTTTTAAATATAGTCAATCTAGGTAAATCTCAAGTGAAGTGGGTTGATAGGTAAAAATTCAAATGGTCACATCCTCCTCCCTTTTTTTCATCTAAATTTTTATGGGACGGCGAAATGGAACCCAGGCCCAATGGGAGTGGGAGGTGTTATCAAAGATTCTCTTGAAAATATCAAAGTGGATTATGTGGGTCTATTGGGGATCCAAACTAATCATGTCTCAAAATCCATAATGGTACTTTGGGGTATCAAGTTGGTGGTCAACCTTAACATGGATTTCATCCAAATTAAGGAAGACTCAATGAAAATTATTAATTATTTGAAAGGCCTTTCTCATTCTTCTTGGAATATTTATAGAACTATTAATGATGTAAAAACCATTCCCCACTTCAAAAGGGTCTCCATATGTCATGTTTATAGGGAAGGCAATAGGGGTGATAATTACATGACAAACCTTAGGGTCTTAAGAACTAATTTTATCACTTGGAATGAGAGTGACTTTTTAGATGTTATCATCCCAATTATCGAATCAGAGAAAGGAAACATCACACATAGTCATGATGGTTTTACTAATTATGACATAAACTTGGATTGAAGGATATTATTTTTCTACATGTAAGGTCATTATTACTAAGGTCTTGCATGTTTATTTCATTTCAAGATTGCATCACTTGACCAAATTTGGCTCTTTTTTCTATAAGCTTCCCATCTCCTTCCCTCAGAGCTTATATCATGAAGCCTATAGAATCAGTCTATAATTTCACAAAATAGGTAGGGATAGAGATCAATTCAAGATAATTTAATGATTTGATGTCAAGGAAAATGAATATTTGTGGCATAAAATGGTCAAAGGCAATCTAGTACCATTCATGGAACATCTTATTAGGCATGACATAGGACTTCCTAAGGACTTTTTTCATGGCTAGAAAGACCATGAAGTCTGAATGCATGGATTGAAATTCTTAATCATTAAGGAACTCATTGGAAAAACTATTGGGATGAAATGAAATGGTTTCAAAGACTTTAAAGATAAGAAATGAAAGGAAAATATTTTAGTAATTTTCTTCATGAAGGAAAAAATAAACCAAAGATTTTTCCTTAAAAGGGTTTCATGAGGGTTAAACTACCAAGGAAATGGCCTGAAGTCTAGCTCTAGATTATGAGGTATATCATGTTAGAGGGAAAAAATACTATGATTTTTCCCATTACTTTTTAATTCTAAACCATTTCAAAGGCCATACTATCAGTGTTCCATTCTTTCTATTGCATCTAAAGGTCACAGTATTGAATTTTGAAAAGAACTTGTTGACTAATTTAATCCATCAAGGCCTTGTTTTATTATTGATCAAGAATGGGGAGATGATATGGTCCAATACTATCACTGAAGCAATCAATATAAATAGTGATAATGACAATTCTAAAGAAGGGGCATATTACTCTAGTAGTCAAATTTTGGTAATGAACATGAGGATCAGAATGTTGGGGATTATGCTAAATAGGTACAAGAGGAACCCAAACTAGATACAAAGAGTCCTATCTTTGTCCATCTAATAGAAAGAAAAGGTAGATGGATTTTTGGTTTAAATGATAAAGTAGAAATTTTGGATTCCCTCTTAAATTTTCACATAAAGATTGCTATTTATAAGATTCTATGTGGTAAAATTATAGACAAATTCAAGAAGCTTAAATGGCTCCTGAGTCATGAGTTAGAAGTTACTAACATGGGTAAGGATCATTTGGTTCACACTTCATAGGGAAAATATACTTAGAGAAACAAAGAGGAGGAGGTTACCTAGGACTGTAAAGAGGAAAAAGTAGAGATTCAGTCTTCTAACCTCAAACACAAAAGATAAGAAGAAGGTAAGGACTAGTTCATTGAAAGTCAAACTAGAGGAAGGAATAACAAAGGAGTTAGTACTGAGACCAAGTAGCTGGTATTTTATCCTAAATCAGAATAGTTTGTCATGTTATATTTATTTTTAGATATCCTTACGCTTTTTGGTTGATAGTTTGTGTAAGTTTGGTAGTAGGGGTTTTAGCTTCCAGATCTCTCATTTGGTCCCTTTTTATTCTATTACTTTGTCAAGTCTATCTTTCAACTTATATTTTAAAGGGAATGGGTTCATTCAACCTGGTTATTAAATAATCAAATTAAAAAATATCTCTTATTTTCTTAGACCTAATAGATAAGTTAGATACCAAGAGAGCTAGACCTATCTTACCATGCCACATGTCACTTCTATAAATATTGGTAGAGGAAGATTGAGAAGTACCCAAGTAGGTAAAATAAATTATAGTTAGACTTAAAGGGATAAGAAAAATATGCCATGCATCACTTCATTCCTCTAACTAGCTAATCCTACTCTTGAGGGTGTAAAACTAAAGTATCAGGCTACACCTAGGTAGTATCCATTACATTCATGACTAATCAATGATGGACATGTATCACATGAAATAGGATATCTGGTATGCCACTAGGATTAAATGACTATGTGCCTACCATGATCCTAACATTGATGAAATGGGGAAGTGGGTCCTAGTTGAATAAATGGGAACATCATATCATAGTCACCAAATCTAGTAGGTAATGCATATTGGAGAACACTGAGTTTAAGTCTAGATTGAGAAATAAATGAGAAAATTTATCCTCCAACTCAAATTTGAATTCACATTGAGTGAGCTAATATGAAACATAAATACAAGAGATATTTATGCATCCCTATAAGTGC
Organism: Torreya grandis; assembly: GCA_037957365.1. Taxonomy (NCBI): domain Eukaryota; kingdom Viridiplantae; phylum Streptophyta; class Pinopsida; order Cupressales; family Taxaceae; genus Torreya; species Torreya grandis. Next base: position 862,324 of record JARHVA010003201.1, read on the forward strand.
ATCTAAGGGAACTCACTTACTATTATTGCTCCTAGTTTCCCAATATACCTTCTTATTTTATTTGCATTAATGTGACCTTAATGCCTCCCTTGCTTATAAGTCATTATCATAATATATTTAATAATTTTATGATGGCCACTTCTTTTTCTTCTTCTAACCTCAAATCCAAGCTTGAGTACAAGGACACCATGTTCCTAGATGTCATGACATGCTTTAAGCACTATAATGAGATGTTCAAGGCAATTGATTTGGTGCCCAAACTCTCTACCAATGATGATGAATAAAAGGTTGAGTTTTAAGATTCCTTTTGGGTATATAAATTTTTTGGCATGCACTAAACTATAGCCAAGCTAGAGGTCTTCCCATGTGCCAATTTATTCAACAAGTTATTTCTCACTACTATTCAATCACAAGATGGTGTTCATGATATGGTCTACTTCATGAGTTCTCAAAATTAGATCATAAATATCTTGGAGGTGAATTTAAATACTAATATAACCTCTTAGAGTTCACATTTACTTATGATTTAGCCATGGTGAGTACCTGGATTGCCACTTACTAGATATATGATATCCTCAAAAACTGGGTAGATAACCTAGATGAAAATGGGTCAACAAGATAGACATAAATTCCTATATCATTAACATCTTCAAGGAGTAAGTTTTCATTAGTATGATATTTTTGGACTATTTTTTTGGGGAAATCAACTACCTACATGTCAACCTATTATGGATTTCCTTACTCCACATAATCCTTAATGGTGATCAGGTTCTCAACAATGGGGGATTGATAAATTTCATGTTGATCAAGGTAGTGGGAGATACTCAAGGATTAGTTAATTTTTACATGATGAGTTACTTGGTAGACACTACACAATGCTCACATTAAATCCTTTTACCTTTATATCATGGGTTCCCAAAGTCTCGATGGTCCATATAGTTTTTTACAAGCTATATGTCCACCATTACTAGAACCATATCTAGGAGATATGCAATTCCTTTTACCCATTAATATATATGAACATTAATGAGGAAAACCTTCCTTAGATATCAAAGGATATAATAGAATCTCTCACCCCCATTGGTGACTACTATTACTATAGGGATGGCACCATCATTTGGCTAGCTGGCACTCTCAAGAATCTTTTTTATATTCCCTACCAAGTTTTAAATCACCTAAAAGAGTAGGTAATCACCTACTAGCTAGTGAAAGGAATATCCATCCATTGCATTAACCACTAAAAATGGTTTTCCCACCCCTATTTATCACCATCAAGTACTACATGTATAGTTATTTATGCCTTTATATAAGATGATAATTGGAAAAGAATCGTATGCCCTAGGTAGGGCCAAACACTGAGACTGGGACCCACATGGCATCATCTAGGCCCATGTGGTGAGATACCAGGACTACCCAGACATTAACTATGGATACCAACCTCATGAAGATGAATATATTTATCTTAACTTGATTGATGATTATGATGTGTTTGCTTGTATCAGGCCAAAGTAGAAGAATAATAAATCAAAGTAGGCTCATCTTGGGCCATCTGCCCAAGCTATCTTTTCCTCCTCTAAATCAACTCACCCTAGATGAGATTTTAAATAAAATCCTCCATATCTCAATAACAATTATACAAGGTTTGTTATATATTTTTACTCTTAGGCCTTCTCCCCCACAAGTTTCACCTCCATGACCCTTTATTTCATCTCCACCACCTCCCATGTTCTAGGTAGCTCATCTTCAAGTAGTTAAACCTTAGATGACTCAATATTAATCAACTAAACTTCAAGAACCCAAAAATAATTTGTGTAGGTGTTTAGGTTTGACATCATTGATAGCCTAAAGACAAGCCTAAGGTGGGATTAGTAATCATCACCCTTATATATCCCTCCCATGTTCCCACCATTCCTAAGTAATCTAGTGAAATTTATCCTACTAAATCTTCCCCATAATAACCCACTCTAGTTGTGCCCCCACTTTTACCTATTATACCACTTCCATAATTTACCCAAGTGTAGTTATATTTGGATATGTGCATCCTTCTCACATCCTAGTTCCCATCTACACAATCTATTCCCCAAACAAGGACCTTCATTATTCCCTATTGTTTCTTCCACAAGTTTAGATACCTATAGGTGTCCCAAATCCACCATGTTATGTTTCCTCCCCAATAATAATTTAACATATATATTTCTAGAAGTAAAATCATTGAGGAGGGGTTGAATCAGTATACCAAAAATTTTCTTTTAATTATATCCAATCATTCATGAACTATGAAATAAATATTGAGATCTAGCAATGCATAAAGACCATTCACATGTGCATAACACAAGAAAACTCAATTATGAGTGGGAAAACCTAAAAGGGAATAAAAACCACCATGATACATGAAAATGGACTATATTAATATAAAAAAAATATCAAATTATGTTGAACACCAACTCAACATGGAGCACCAACCCTAATGAAGTTAAACACCCACTTGACAAAGATTTATCAATCACCTACTTGCAAGGAAGCATAAAATCCTAAGTGACTTAGCACCAAATCATATACTTCATGTATTTTTATCAAGACACCTCTTTTATAATACTATGACCTAATTTCAATATCTCCTTTTAATCTACCAATAAATATTTTGTTCACTTCAATTGCATACATTCAAATAGGCCTAAACTACCTTGTATATATATAAGTCTCATGGTCACATACCACTTGGTTAGCCACACATTAAACCTATTATTTTATCCATATAATAGGTCTTAAAACACTTTATGAACATGATTAAAATTAACTTTGGATCCCTTTTGGTCTACAACAACTCAATTAGGCATCATTTCTCTTTTAGCTCTTATGGAGACCTAATTGCATTAGGTCTATCTTCTTAGCATCAAAGTTTGATATTCTTGGGCCTAGGTGGACTTATAAAATAATAATAAAACATTAATAATAATTAACTCTAATAACCTTATCCATTCTTTATTATACCTATATCCTTCACTCATACCATGAAAGCTCTTTTACGACAAACTATCCTATTAGGCCTATGTACCTCATAAGTCTATCTTGTAAAAATGAATCTTAAAAACACTTAAGATATTGAATTATGAAAAAATATAAATGTATATATATTATAAATGACCTCAAGGTCATCAAAAAATTATTTTAACACTTCCACTTAGGGTATAAAGGTTTAATAACATCTCTGCAAGTCACTCATAACTACCAGTTTACCTCAAAGACCTCCAACACCTATATATAAACTTTTAATGACTTGTGATGCATTTATATGATCCTATTATATATAAAAAACATTATTAGATGGAAATATCATATGATCTAATGGAAAATATTGGTCTCATAGACTAATTTCTTGATCTTATATCACATAGTCTTATCTAAACCAGATAGGTCATTTGTGAGAAACTTTTTCACCATATTAAATAATATACAAAACTTATTAAAATAATTAAAATTACTTAAATATAATAAATAAACTATTAATTCACTTTGTTTCATTAATCTGATATACTCAGACCCTCAAATCCATCTTCTCATCTCTGCTTGGGTTTTGCATTATTAGGTCTATTTGGGATTATCTAACTTGGATGCCAAAATTAGATCATTTTATGATTATAACCTATCTATAAATCATAATTCACATTAAAAATTATTCCTCTAGATTATTTTCTCATCTATTTTATTTTCTTGACCAATACAACTTTTAAGAGATACATCAACTTCTTGACAAATAAGCCTATATCTATGTAATTTCTCTCTCATTTGACATAACCACCACCACCTAGATTTACTTGAGAGAGTTTAATAAATTATATAATAATTTTAATCCATTTTTAACTAATTTTATCAATATCTTTCACATCAGGGCTTTATTAGGGTTTTAGGGAGGTTTAACATAGGTTGTGGTGTTAACAATTGTTCATAAAGTAATACCCCTTGAATCCAAAACCAATTCTTAGATATATAAAATAGGCCCTTCCCCATATATATTTAACATCTTAGGTTCCCATTCTTAGGTTACACATGCCAATGAACATCTAAAAGTTCTTCTCAGGTCTTGAGACCTCATTATATGAACACAACAAGGCCTAAAATAGTGTTTCATGAAATTTATTTCAAACCATGACCTAAAAATTGATGAGCATGCCTAAAAAAACTTATCTCACCTATTAAATTCTCACATATTAATAATTACCTTTAAATTTTATCTTCATACCTCATTAGGCCAAACAGGGTCTAAGAGAGGTCTAGGTATAGACATAGACTGATGGTCCTACCCTTGTAAGCTCATCCTAAAAAACCCATGTATGATTTAATTCTTTTAATACATGCTCAAAATGTGAAATATAGTATTCATAGGCCTATTTTCATCCATTTTCATAGACATACCTCTTCATGTCATGACTAGGCTCATGACTAGGCTTCCTATGCACTTTATCATCAATGACCTATACTTTCATGTAACCATAATAAATTAGTTGCCTTCAAATCATCTCTTTCTCTTTATATTATTAAAATAATCTCTCATGACAAAAATTTATTTTGCATCTTTTCACATCACACACTGATAAACTAGGCTTAGTTACCTTTGACATCATCCTTCACAAGATGCACCTTTGACATTAATGATAATGCTCGACAATCTCCCCCTTTATTATTGATGGAAACCACTCAAAAAATTCTCTCAATAGATTATTTCTCCCTCATTCTAAAATTTATCCCACTTTGACATAAATGACAAAGAGATCTCTATAACTTATTGGATCATACCTATTGTAACCAAAACACTCAACACATAGGATTATGTGTTTATGAGGCACCATACAAACATGTTCCCCCTATCTCCATAAATACATTATCAACATTACTCATTTGATCTTGGAGCTAAAAACCACCTGATTAGATCCCCCTATTCACTTGACTTCTTTAATGATTTATAGGGGCAAGAATGACACCTATTTCCTATCTTAGATGTTCAAATGTTTCCTTTGAAAGTGTCTTAGTCAAAATGTCTATAATCTGATCCTTTGTAGAAACATATTAAATTTTAACACTTTTTTCAGCTACCTACTCTCTTAAGAAATGATATTTATTTGGAATGTTCTTAGTCCTTAAGTGTATGATAAGGTTATTTGAGACACTTATAACACTTGTATTATCACAATAGATAGGGATATGAGTATCATACTCCACATTATAGTCTTTTAAGGTCTTTCTCATCCATAGGACCTGAGTGTAACATGAATCTAATCCAATGTATTTAGACTCACAAGTAGATATTGACACTGATGGTTGCTTCTTGCTTATCCATGAAATAAGGAACTCACCTAAGAATAAATATCCTTCACGAGTACTCTTCATATCATCTAGACTCGATACCCAGTCTACATCTATATAGGTTGTCAAGTTAAATTTATTTCTCCTTAGGTACCACAACCCAAAATCCATAGTCCCCTTGAGATACCTAAGTATCTTTTTTACCACTTATAAATGTTTTTCCTTTGAGTCTACTTGAAATATTCCCACAAGACCTATTTCTTGCATGATGTTAGGTGTAAAGGCATTATTGTATAGCAAACATCTAATCATTGGCCTACATGATGTCTAGTCGACCTTTAGAGACTCATCTTCCTTTCCCAACTTACACCTTGTGATCATAGGTGTAATAAATAACTTACAATATTCCATATCAAACTTATTCAACATCTCTTTTATGTACTTATCTTGTGAAATAAATATACCTTTTTATATTGGATGATTTATAACACAATAAATAATGATAGTTATCCTAGCATGGCCATCTCAAACTCCTTATTCATCACATCTACAAAGGCCTTAGACATATTTTCATTTTTTCCACCAAATATGATGTCATCCACATAGATAACTACTATCAAATTATGGTAATATTCTATCCTTATGTAAATATTACTATCTACAACTCCTATTTTGAATCATTGGTCCAATAAATACCTATCCAATCTGGCATACCAAGATCTAGGATCTTATTTTAGACTATAAAGAGAATTTTTCAATATACAAACATAGTCCTTATTATCTAATAATTATAATCCCTTAATTTTTTCTATTTACACCTCCTCTTCTAAGTTTAAGCATATTTGACATCCATCTAGTATACCTTGAACCATTTGAACCCTCCATATGCTAAAAATAATCTAATAGCCTCCAATATTTATATTAGAGCAAAAGTTTCCTCAAAATCTACTCTTTCAACTTTTGCATACCCCTTACCTACCAATATACCCTTGTTCCTAGTGACTTCTCCATATTCATTCAACTTGTTCATGAGAACCCTTTTTGTGCCAATGGCATTCTTGTATTTAGGCCTAGGAACTAGTTCCCAAGTCTCATTCTTCTCTATTTGGTCTAACTCCTCATTCATATCACCTATCCAAAACTTGTCTATGCTTGATTTTATAAGGTTATTATATTTAATATTAGACAATATAGAAACATTATATTTATTTATATTACTTAGCATCCTTCTTCTTGTTTGAATACCTACATCCTTGTTGCCAATTATTTATAATTCAAGATGATCTCTTTTAATCTATCTTAAGGGGACTTTTGAGTCTTGTCTTTCCTCAACTTATTATTCCTCATTAATACCTATTGTTTCCTCTTCATTATTGAATTCCATATTATCTTATGTATCCTTTGATAGTGAGTGTGATTTCTTTGTCTCATCAATCTTCACATTGGTACTTTCCACTATCTTCTATAACCTCTTGTTGTAACATCTATAGGCTGAGCTTACTGATGAATATCCCAAGAATATACCTAAATTATACCTAAAATCAAACTTATCTAAATATTCATCATCTCTTCTGATGAAACATTTAATTCCAAACACTCTAAAGCATTCCACATTATTAGGTATGCCTTTCCATAGTTCATAAGGGGTCTTGTTGCCATTAATCTTTATCTATCCTCTATTTAAAGTGTAGACTACAATGATCACCACCTCTCTTGAATATCCATTAGCTAACCTTGAATCATTTATAATATTTCTTTCCATCTCTTGAACTATCATATTCTTTCTTTCCACTAGCCCATTTTGATGAGGTGTTCTAGCTACTAAGAATTATCTCCTTATCCCATGGACCTCATAGAAATCATCAAATTCATTGGACCAAAACTCTCCTCCTTTATTATATGTCAAGAATTTGATCTTTCCATTCTTATCATTCTTAGTGAGATTCTTGAATGCCTTGAAATTATCAAGATTTTTCAAGTTCTCTTTCAAAAATACTACCCAAGTCATTCTTATGTAGTCATCTATTAATTAACATGAAGTAGTTATATCCTCGAATATTTTGGATCCTTATAGACCCATAGAGATAAATGTGTATTAAATAAAAAGTTTTTATAGTAAATTAATCCATTTAATTGAACCTTATTTTAGTCTACTTACCTTGTTGACATACTTTGCAAAGTATGTTTGTAGGTTTGGTAATTTTAGGCATGTTCTTCATATACTTTTTACTAGTTATCTTTAACATATTTTAAAAGTTTAGGTGCCCCAAACTATTGTGGCATAGCCAAAATTCATCCATATTATTCATAAATAATCTCTCCTTATTTGTCTCATTCAATACATATATATTATTCTTAGTCTTCTTAGCATTGGTAGTTAGTCCTCCTAATTTATCTCTCCTTATATCACATCCTCTATCACGAAAGGATAATGTGTGTCCTTCATTTCACATCTGACTTACACTAATAAGGTTATTTTTCAAACCTTCCACATATAACACATTATCTATCTTGGTCTTCCCATTATCCAAACTTAAGATACCTTTGCCATCTATATTAGTAGTTGTGTTATCTCCAAATCTCACTATTTCTACAAAATTCTTCTTCAATGAGATAAACTTACAATTGTCCCCTATGATGTGGCTTGAGAAAAAACTATATATATACCATTTCATGCCTTCATCTTGGATTATTATCCTTTAGTCTTCTACTCCTCCTTCACCTTCTACACCATGTCTAACTTCTTAGCAATATGACTATATAACCTTTTATCTTGACTTATCTTTCTCATATACCCCATCTTGACATTCTTTGTAATATGTCCTCTTTGATAACAAATATAGCATAGTATTCTAATTCTACTATTAATAATGGAAATTCACCCTATTCCTCCATGAGGAATTAAATCTTTAATAGTTTCTATAATTCATATCTCTATGTCCATATTGATTGCATGAGAAATAATAAACATTTAATGAATTCACATACCTTGTCCATTTTATGTTGAATGATGCATCTCTACCTCTGTTGTCTCTTTAATAATTCATAATATTCTTGACTTGTTGATGATCAATTTGAGTCTCAAATTTGAGAATTTTTGCATAGGTCTTTGAGGTCTGACTCTCCTTGTTCTTTTTTTGGTCTTATTTGAACTCAAGACCTATCTTATCATGTGGAGACATTTTACTATTCAAAATATCAATAAATATTTTAGTATTATTTTTAAATTTTTTATGTGTCTTCAAATTGATTATTCCCTAGTCTAATTATACCTTTAAGGACTTCATTTTAATTCCAAACTTGATGCATTCTTCATCCTTTATCTAAAGACTTATAGTGATAATTTCAATATGATTTTCCAACTATTTGATGATCTCCTCATATTCATTGGTTTTTTTTTCCTTAGTTTATATTCAAAGAGTTTAATGTGTTCTTCATAACTCTTAGCCAATTATCTTAGTTTTTTATTTTTCATTATTTAGAACTTCAACTCCTCTAAATAACTCACCAATTTTTCCTCAAGGTTCACATCAACCTCTTCTTCATTTTATTCTTCATCATCCATAAGACTTTTCCCTTTTTAACAACCCTCATTGTTTATTTCTATAAACATGTATAAGGTTTAATTTTTATCATTATCATTACTATCATCATCACTATCAGGTGTACTTATGTCACTTACATCAAATGAGCTATTGTGTTCTTTGGTATAAAAACTTCTTTTCTTCTTGAATCACCCTTTCTTGCCTTCATACTTCCTAAAACCTATTTTTCTCTTATCAGGATTATAGACCTTCTTATCATCACCATGATTTTAATCATGTTCTCCATCATGCTAACTATTATCCTTATTAGGACATTTAGATGTAAAATGATTAATCTTACCACATTTAAAACACTTGAATGGCAAATTTCCCTTATCTTACATGATCCTTTCCTTAGTTTTCTAACAAACATGACTTTTATCTTATCATCATCAATATTTGTGCCAACATCATCCTTACCTTTTTACCTTGTGAATTTTTCTCATTTTTAAATGCAAATTATTTATAATAAGGTATTTCATCACTTATTTTCATTTCATAAGTAGTCAAGATGCCATGAGCTCATCTATTTGTAGCATGTTAAGATATTTGATTTCCTCCATAGTGGATGCCTTCGAATCAAACTTAGATGTTAGGGATATCAATAAATTTTGTATTAATATTTATTCCTCCAACTTCTCTCCTAGAACTTTGATGACATTTACCACTTCATATAATCTCAAAAAATATGATGCAATGTTTTCATCCTCTTTCATTCTTAGAATTTCAAACTACCTTCGGTGGGTCTATAACTTTGCTAACTTGAATTTGGTTTCTCCTTCATAAATGGTCTAAAACTTCTCCAAAATCCGTTTATCTATATCAAAATGCATGAAATTTAAAAAAAATCATCTAAAATATCACATAGGATGGCATTCATTTCCTTAGAGTTGTTTTCACTTGCCTTCTTTCATGTTGTGTTAATTGGTGGTGTAGAAGGTGGAGTAAATCTATCAACAACATATTGCCATATTTCATATCCTAAAGACATTATATAGGTATTAATTATTATGCTCTAAAATTCATAGTTAGTCCCATTGATTAAAGGAGCCTTATTGGTTGAGAAACCTCCTTGTACTTAATGACTAGATGTGCTTACGCTACTAGGATCTCCTTTAAGCTATTAGGCCTGATTTAAAAGACCAATTCTGATACCAACTATTAGAAACACAATCAATAAGAGGGGAGGGGTGAATCATTATATAAAAACATTATTTCAATTATATCCAATCATTCATGAACTATGAAATAAATATTGATATCTAGCAATGCATAAAGACCATTCACATGATCATAACACAAGAAAACACATATATGAGTGGGAAACCCTTAAAGGGAAGAAAACCCACTATGATCCCTAAAAATGTAATATAGTATTATAAAAAAAAATATCAAAATATATTGATCACTAACTAAACTTAGAGCACCAACCCTAATGAATTCAAGCACCCACTTGACTAGGATTTAACAAGCACATACTTACAAGGAAGCACCAAATCCCTAAATGACTCATCAAAAACTCAACCACCTCATGTATATTGACCACAAAACCTTTGCTATAATTTTATGGCCTCATTTAAATGCCTCATTACACTCTATGAAGAAATATTTTATTCACTTTAATTCATAGAAAATTTTAGTGGTAAATCTTCATTAATTCATGAATATTCTACTTTTATAAATCTAAATTTGGCAATTTTTTTGGGTATTAAAGAGCCTAGAATCACTTAAATTTTTAAGATGTAAGTTAATTTTTAGGGTCATATCACCTAATATTTAAAATAGTTTCATTCATAAAATATTTTTTAGTGGTACCAAAAAATATAATTTAGGTACATTCACCTCACATCACATATGTAGATGATCATCTACATATGCTAACAACCATCTACATATGCTGATGGCCATTTGCATATTTGCATATGTTGGTGACCCTTTTCATATGATAATGGCCATCTACATATGTTGATGTCTATCTACATTTGTCAATGGCTATTTTAATATTTATGACACTCATCTATAACCTAAAATGACATAAAATAATACTAAAATAATAAATATTATTACATATTTGTATTCTTCTTCAAAAGTTATGCAATTTAAAAAAATAATAATTGCAATTTGAGTCCATATATGAAATTTATGACCTCCAAATGTTGGCTATTTTATATTTTACTTATTGATGACCATCTTCATTATGTCGATGGTCATCTGCATAATGCTGATGACCGTCGAAAAGTATGTTATCACTACACAACTTCCTAAGGCCATAAATTTTGTATGTGGACTTGGATTGTGATTATTTTTTTAAATTTCATAATTATTTTACAAAAATCAAATATGTAAGAATATTTACGTTTAGGGAAGTTTTGTATTCATAAAATATTGATTCTCCCACTCCATCACTTGATTCACCTACAGAATTAATAACCTTATAAATTATTCACCACCATTTTGAATCCAACTTTACTAGGAACCTCCAAGGATTTTTAAATATATCCCACTAAAATTGGCCTTGCTTTAATTGTATACATTTAAATAGGCCTAAATTGTCCTGTATATAAATAAGTCTCATGGTCACACACCACTTAGTCAACCACGTACCTTAAAATATTATTTAATACATATAATAATTGTTATAATGATTTATGATCATGATTTAAATTAAATTTGGACCCCTTTTGGTCTATAACAACTCAATTAGGTCTCATTTCTCTTTTAGGTCTCATATAAACCTAGTTACATTAAGTATATCTTCTTAGCATCAAAGGTTTATCCTCCTAGGCCTAAATTGCCTTATTCAAAAATAGAAAAACCATTACATGACTTAGTTAATCACCTAAAATAACCTTATCCATGTTTTTTTAGACTTTTATCCTTTTCTCATACCATGAAACCTCTTTCAGGACAAATTGTCTTATTAGTCCTATTACCTTAAAAGTATGTCTTGTAAAAATAAATATTAAATACCCTTAATATATTGAAATATGATTAAAAAAATAGTATATATATTCTCCATGACCTTATGGTTATCACCAAATTCTTGGACCACTTTGATGTAGGAGATAAAGGCTCAAGAACATCTTTGTAACTCACTTAGAACTGCCAATTTACCTCAAAGACCAGTCATGGTGACTTAGACCTTCAACACCTATGTAGACACTTGTCATGACTCATAATTAATTTAAAAAATCATATGGTATCTCTAAAAAATTATTAGATAGAAATATAATATGGTATAATGGCAAATATTGGTCTTGCAGACCAAATTCTTGACCTTATATAACACAGTCATATCTACAATAGATAGGTCATTTTGTGAGCAAGTTTTTCACCATATTCACTAACCTCCAAAACTTATTAAAAGAACTAAAATTAATTAAAATTAATAAATAAACTTTTAATAAACTTTTTTACTTCAATATAATATGCTCAGACCCTTAAATCCATCTTCTCATCTGTACTTAGGATTTGTACTATTTGTACTATTAGGTATATTTGTGATTGGCTAACTTAGATGACAAAATTAGATAATTTGATGACTATAAAATATCCATAAATCATAATGGAAATGAAAAATTAGTATCTATATTCTTATCCCATCCATTTTATTTTCTTTACCAAAATAGATTTTGAGAGATACAATAACTTCTTGACATATAAGCCTATATCAATGTAATTTCTCTCTCATCTAACTAACCACCACCACATAGAGGTACCTAGGAGATTTGAATACATGATAAAATTGATTTTATAGACATTTAAATCCATTTTGAGATGATTTGAAAATTATATTCTACATTGGGTCCTTCTAAGGGTTTTAGGGAGGTTTAACATAGATTTTGGTGTTAACAATTGTTCATAAAGGACTTCCCTTTGAATCTAAGACCAATGTATATATATATATATATATTATATAAAACACTTCCCCATATATCCTTAATATATTATGTTCCCATGTATAGGTTATACATTCCAATTAACATTTGAAGGTGCTTCTCTATTCTCGAGACCTCATTCTGTGAACATAAGAAGGCCTAAAATAATGCTTCATGAAATTTCCTTCAAACCATGACCTTAAAATTTGTGAAAATGTATAAAAAATTATCTCACCTATTTCCATGCTCACATATGCATAATTTCCATGAAACATATTCTTAATACCTCATTACGCTAGGTAGGGTCTAAGAAAGGTCTAGATGTAGACCTAGACTGAAAGTCTTACCCCGATAGGCTAACCATAAAACTCACATGAATACTTAAATGACTTTAATAAATGATAAAATACTTACATATATTATTCACACACCTATTTTCATCCATTTTAATTTTCATAACTCTTCATATGCACTTTGCCATCAATGACATGTACCTTCATTCAACCATAAGACATTAGTTTCCTTCAAATTATCTCTTTCTCTTTATCTTTATCGTATGACAATAATATCTCATGAAAATAATTTATTATTAATTTTGTTACATCACACATTGTCAAACTAGGCTTAGTCACCTTTGACATCATCCTTCATAAGATGCACCTTTGATCAATGACAATGCTCAACATGTATATAATTCAATAAGCTAAGGCCACATCAATGAAAATTTTGGTCACCCATTAGAATATTTAATTGGTGCTCATCGCCTCTACTACCCCAACTCTATCCACTACATCAACTAAAGTTGATCTAAACAAGATGCTCAAAAAGAAACAAAATATGACATCCTCAGCCTCCTATACCACTTCTTTTTATTATTCACATCATTCCTAAGATTAATTTTAACATTATATTGGGTTCCAAAGAACTTGATTTTAACTAAAAAATTTCCTCCCTTATATAGAATGCCTATCTCCTTGGTTTCATTACCCTAGAGGTTAACTTGACCTAGATTCAGTGGTAGGTATAGATGTTACCTTAGGCCTCTCCTTTTATCTTGTCCCCTTTCACCCTGATGCCTCATACCCCTCAATTTATATCTTATTTCACTCCTTTTGTTTCATATATTACCCCTCCACCTAGACCTTAACCTATCACATCCATCTCTACCACCCCACCAAATCCTCCTTCTATCTTGGGACTCACTATGTTGTATCAAGTGCGTGAAATGACAATGTAATGTAATCATAAAGTCGCATGGGACTTCAACCACACTATAGGGAACAAGAGGATAATCCTCGTCTATAAGTTAATCTAAGAGGGAAACCTTATTGTTTGACAAACCTAAGAAGGCCTCTTCTCTCTCACCAAAGGGAGGACATACATGGGAAATGAAAAAGTGGTTGAGAACCCAGTCTCTATGTTTTGAAATACACATGATATTTTGGAGGAGATGATGGAATACATGTAGGAGTAGGTCTAAGCATTGGAAACAAAATTAAAGAGATCCTTCCTTGTGTATCTAATTATATGATTTGAGGACAACCTTCTACAGCTTTTTTCAGCTCTAGGATAAGTGGTCAAGACTCTGGTGGATAGAAAATCACATCTTTTAAGGTCAAAAGAATTTTTGGAGAGAATTTATCTCCTAGAGAGCAAGTTAAAAACTCTATCATTTATAATACAAAAGGTTATGATTTTGAAATTTAATACCATTCCTAATTTAGACATGATCCTCTACCAAATATATGTTTGGATCATGAGGACTTTGATTAAATAATGGTTGAGCCTAGTCCAAATAGTAATGGAGCCTCTAAAGAAGGTAGGTAAAATATGTTAGCCTACTTTAAGGAAGTCAACATCACTATGTTATTCCACCTATATGGGACTCTACTAGACAAAGGTGTGTTTAGAGTTCATCTGGATCACTTTGACTAGATCATGGATAAGAATGTCACATCTTGGTTTCTCTCTAAGTTGAATAACCTTTTGATTCATGGATTATTACAATTGTTATTTGATTAACACCATTGGATTAAGCTTTATGTCATATGCTGATTATGGGATAGTTATATGTTTCTTAATTTACATGATTAATTTGTTATGAGATTAGTTATACTTTTATATTATATACATTATGATCATGTTTGTTAGTCTACACAGTAGTATTTTATGGATATATTTATGTTTCAGGCTAACTACCTTCATTTTTGTGAGATAGATGTAGGACAAATACATCCCTCAAAATTTGATGGAGGGATACCATCATTAGATATGGTAGTGTATATGGAGACATTGGAGGATGATATAGAGAAAAATTATAATCCCACACACACCATAGCATATTATCATGTTTTATATTCATTTATTGAATTAAATAGTTTTAGTATGTTTTGATTTCTATTTTATACATCTAT
>JARHVA010003201.1:882500-905000 GCA_037957365.1 Torreya grandis
GTTGTTATGTTGTGGTATCAAAGTTGAGGCTCAAATTATAGAACTTAATGTGTTTGCTAAAACAAAATTATTCCCTTATTAAACAAGAATAATAATGGTTCACACTAGACCAAGAGGTGCTGATACTTAAAATACTAATCCCCTTGTTGATCCAAATTAGTTCACCACTAAGCAAGTTAAAAAGTTGGATCAGATCCTCACAACCATGAAAGATATTAGAGACTGAATCATGAACCTAGAATAGGAAGTGCATGTTCATGAAGAGGAGAATACTTAGGATTAACTTGAAGATCATCCTACTGAGAAGGAACATCATCAAGAGTAGAGACTTGAGGAAGTGCCATAAGATGCAAAATCTCAAGCAGTTGTAGAGTTGGCATGAGACATGAAAAAGGTAAATCCACCCAAGGTTGATGGAATTGTATTGGGAGATGGAGCTTAAGCATGGTTGATAAATATGGAGAAATATTTTTAAATTAAAAATTAATCTAAACTCACCAAAGGAGTCTAAGGAGCATATTATCTTATTGGTGAAGTAGTAACTTGGTGGGCAAACAAGAATCTCAAGATGAACCTTGACTCTACCACCACCATTTGGGAAAAATTTGTGACACTATTTAGATCTTAATGGATTCCATTAATGTACTTTGATGAGAATATTAAATTTTTTATAATATTAAGAAAGGAGACCTATCATTAAATGAATACTTGGAATAATTCACCAAGCTCCTTAAGTATGTACCTTAGTATAAGTTAGATGAAAGGTTCAAGATTAGGAAGTTGACCATAGGATTGAAACCCAAAATTGGTTATGAAGTAGATGTGTATGGCCATTTAGTATGGATTAAGTTTTTGATAAGGTAGTCAAGTAGGAACAAAAACTAGAATATCTTACCTAAGTCAGAGATAAGTTTAAGAAGAAGTTTGGAAGTTATAAACCAACTTTAAAAAAGAATTGGATGTAGAGAAATGGAGACTCTAAGATTTATTTCAATAACCATAATTCCAAGCTCACTAGTGGTTCAGGGAATAGGAAACATGGTAATGGTTTCAAGGCAAACAAATAATCTAACAAAAAAGGACCAGTTGGAGGTTACTTCATTTTTGGAGGTGACCATTATGCTCATGAATGTACTTAGAATAAGTCAAATAATAAGGGTTTTGATTCTTAATAGGGTAAATTTTAGAAACTATTTCATGTATCTATTGACAATCATCAAGATAAGTATCATGCTTCACCCATATAGCTATAATGTATTTTGTTTGATCATCCAATTTCTATTTTGATTAACACAAGAGATACAAAATGTTTCATTACTCCTAGAATGTTTAGTAAATTGTCTAGAAAAGTTAGAATTATCGAAAATGTATGGTCAATAAAGTATGAGAATGAGTCAAAGATCAAAGTTAACAAGTGTTTAGTCAGATTTGAGATTAGGTTACCTAAATTCACTATAGTAGTGGATCTTTTTGCTGTACTATTAGGATCATATGATGTGATCCTAGGAGTCAATTGGCTTCTGAAGCATAAAGCTAATGTTGATTTTTATCTAAATAAGGTTGTGTATCAAGATTATTTTAGAAATCAAATACAACTTTAGGGTGAGAAAAGGGAATTGAATTTAGGGAATATTTATACAATTCAACTTAAGAAATCTCAAAGGAAGGGATGCCAAGCATTTATTATTAATATAAATGAGATGGAGGAATCTAATTAACCATGCATAAAAGATTATCCCTTTCTAAGTAAATTTCAAGATGTATTTCCAAAGGAATTACTAGGATTTACACCCAAGTTTGAGTTTGAATTCTTGACTTATATCATACCTAGATCAAAACCATAGTCTAAAGCACTATATAGGATGATAACTATCGAATTAATTGAGTTAAAGGCTCAAATTTAGGAGTTATTGTCAGAAGTACTAATTCAACAAAGTGTGTCATCATGGGGTACACTAGTTGTCTTTGTGAAGAAGAAGTATGGTACTCTTTGCCTATGTATTGATTATAGGATGTTAAATAAGGTGATGATCAAGAACAAATATCCATTATCATGCATTAATGATTTCTTTGATCAGATGCAAGGGACAATAATATTTTTTAAGATTGATCTTAGATTAGGGTATATCAACTAAGAATGATGAGTATATTCTAAAAACAACATTCAGAACTTGATATGGGCACTATGAGTTCACAGTGTTACCATTTGGGTTAACAAATGTTCTTGTAACACTTATGAATCTTATTAATAGTGTGTTCAAAGATTATCTAGATCATTTTATTTTAGTATTTTTAGATGACATCCTCATATATTTCAAGGATGAATAAGAGCATTTGTAGCATCTAGAACTAGTTTTATAGCATTTATGGAAGCATAGGTTGTATAGTAACTCATCCATGTGTGCATTTTTTAAAAATAAAGTTTAATATCTAGGACATATTATCTCCATGGATGGTATCTCATTAGATCCAATGAACGTAAGAGACATAATGTAATGTGTAATGCCTAAAAATGTGCATTAGGTAAGGATTTTCATGGGATTAGTAGGCTATTATAGTATTCTTTTAAATTTCTATAAGATAGATAATACAATTACCTCTCTTTAGTGGAAGAATCAAAGTTTTATCTAGTTAGATAGGTATGAGATAACCTTTTAGGATTTGAAAAGGAGGCTTAATTTAGCACTAGTGCTAAGAGTTCCCAATCCTAATGGTCAATTCTTAATGATCATAGATGCATCTAGGGATGGACTTGAAGGAGTTATTATGTAGGATTGCTCATTTTTAGCTTAAGAGTCTAGGAAATTGAATCCATATGAGGTGAATTATGTCCCTAATGATTTGTAACTTGTGGCAATTATGCATTCCTTGTAAGTTTGGAGGCATTATTTATTGGAGAAACTATTTGAGCTCAATACTAAGAACTTGGGACTCAAGTAAATCTTCACCCAACCAAACTTGAATGATCATCAGAAATGATGGTTAGAGTTATTATTTGATTATAATTTTGATAAAAACTATATCAAAGGTAAGCAGAACATATTTATTGATGATATAGTCCATAGAAGGTACATAGCAATTGTGGCTACTATCAAGAGTACTTTTTGAGAGGTAATCAAATTATCTCCAGGAGATGAATTCTATGAATAGGTCAAGAAAGCATTATTTGAGAATGCTCAAAATCATAGGTATAAATATTTCAAGATAGAGAATGAAGGTATTTTTAGGTAAAATAATAGGACATATGTGCCTAAATAGAGAATCTAAGAATTATATGTCTAAAAGAACTACAAAATTCTCCATATTTAGGACATCTAGGTGTAACTAAACTCATAGATGAGCTAAGACACTCTATTTTTGGAAAGGGATCAAGAAATATGCAGTGGATTTTGTGTCTAATTTTTTGGAATGTTAGTGTGTGAAAGTTGAACATGTGCATCCAATTAGATTATTATATCCACATGATATATCAGAATGGAAGTGGTAGGTGATTACCATGGAATTTATAATAGGGTTATAATTATCATGTTACTAACATGATATGATCTTGGTTTTAGTTGATAAACTAACCAAGATAGCCCACTTCATACCAGGTAACTTGACAGATGATTCACCTATGCTTGCAAGTAGATTTATGAAAGAGGTATATCAATTTCATGGATTTATAGACATCATTTTAGATCAAGCTCCTAGGATGACTTCTAGATTTTTTTGACTCTAAATTCAGCTCTAGGTATGTAGTTGAATTTTAGTACTCCTTATCACCCTAAAATTGATGGACAAACATAACGATTTAAAATTTTTAGAAGATATGCTTTGTATGTATTAAGTGGATAATAAATAAAAGTGGTAGGATTAACTTATATTGGTTGTGTTTGTTTACAATAAATTGTTCTACCCAATACCCCCTCTTCACTCCAAGAAAGAGGGATCCCATTTTTCTTGAGTTTCTAGCTTTGTTTGATTGAGCCTACTTCCTATATGTTTATGTTACTCCTTAAAAAGATTTATTATTAGTTTTTATACTTATGAGGATTTAACATTATATCATGAAATTATGAACTTTATGGAATAAATTTATTCATGCATTTTTTGAACTATGCAAATTTTTGGGACTTAAGTAATTTAGAGAAACTTATTAGAAAATTTTACTCATCAGGACTTTTGTTTGGGCATTTTATTTTGGACATTTTCTTGATAGGTTTAGTTCTTAGGGTTCATGTTTTAGGTATTTTTTCTAGTAACTCTTTGGCATTTGTCTTTTTCTCACTTCATTTCATTTAAACTTTTGGTCTTTGAAATTTTTGTTCTAAGCAAATTTAGTCTTCAGGGTTTTTTTTGTGGACATTTTGTGCAAAAAAATTTCCCCAAAATGGCTTATTTTATTAGACTTTTTATTGTGACTTTTTTATCATGGATATTTTGTCCAGCACAACTTCATTTTCCCTTTTTGTTTTGGGTTTTTTATCATGGACATTTTGTTCGATAGGAATTAGGTCTTTGGACTTTGTGTTGTGGGTCTTTTGTAAAGACCAGTCCCCAACATAGACCCAAATACCCTATTCCCTAGTACACAAGTACTTGCTATACTTCGTTAAATAAAATACAAAAATAATTCTTATCAATTTTCTAAAGAACCTTGCCAACTTGAACCAATAGAATTTGAACTATACAAGAAACATAAAGGAAGTGACTGTTGGGAATTTAATATCACACAAGATGTTATTTAGTATGACAAGACATATACATGATGTGCAACCATTTAATCCTTCATTTCTATTGAACAAACTTGCACTCCAAGTCTATTGCTATCATATGAAATGAAGAACCCTAGTTACTACCTATAAGGAGATTATGAGTAAAAAATTGATTAAGTGAAACTGAAATTTTTCATAAAACACACATAAAATGTTGAAAGAGATTACAAGTAACAAAAAACATGTATAAAATAATGACATATTCATCCAAGACATTTTGGGGAGTAAATCCAACATCCCCTTAATCAAAGAATCCATAGAGTAATATAGCTTTTAATGCTACCCTATTTGATAATAGGTACACAAATTATTTAAATTTATGGGATATATTGGATTTTGTGGTTGTATTTTAATGGGATGATGATATATCAATCTCTAATTGGTTGTTTATCAAAGAATTTTTTGCCCTTAAAAGATAAAAACTACATTTTACCACTACCAAGATGGAGGTGATTCCATGCATCAACCTCCTATGTGATTTATTTTTTGAAAGTAAGGTAGTATAAGATGATTTCCTTCATTATAGGAGAAATCAAATAGTAATTTATTGTATTTCAATAGTTGACTTCCAAAGATACCTATCTTTGTGTATACCTAACACATACTTCAACAAGCACACATTACTATAATGGAATGTTGAGAACACAATTGAGAAGGTGTTATCTTAAAGGTTTATCCCTAACTAAACTATCACTTTAAAATGAAATAAACAAAAGGGGGATGCTTCCATAGATAAATTTAGGATGGGAATATGCATTGCCATGGTGATATTGAATAGACTATATGGTATCTGAAGCATTCACTTTATTAATTTAGATTAGGTACGATTGTTACACATGATGCTGACCCATGATTTTGCATTCATATTAGGAGAAATAATTAGTTTATAGTTAAAAAGGAACAAGTAATACACATGGACAAGTGGCCTACACTTGTGGTCCATTTTTCATGATGTCTAATTATTAGACACCATCATGGGAACTTCCTACAAAGTTTTTGGTAAATTATGGAGTCCAACCACTAATTGCATTAAAATTAGGATTTGTGACCACTTTCAATTTATGCATGTGTATTAATATACAAATAACATGTTAAGGATTGTGAAGGATGTATATCCTCAGGTTTGGCAATCCATCCATGGTTCACCTATGCCTAGAATAAGAGAAAACATTGTGAAGATAATTCCCACTAGAGGGGATTATTTCTTATATCTAAATTTCTCTATTATAATGATCTATAGAAACAAGGTTAAACCTATATGTCTCAAAAATTAGATTATAAAAAAGTTGGTGGAGCAATAAATTCCTTTTCAACTATGGTGGAGTATTGAAGAAGACCTTATTAGATATAAGAAAAGTTAATATTTTGGCCACCATGTAGTCATTAGGAAAGTGGTATATACCATGATGAAACACTTTTGAGAAGTGGGTGGAAACAGGAAGACCTATCACTTCCCCACACTTACACATAGTGACTAATATCCCCATTATTTTATTTATAAGCATATTCAGGGATTTAATATCCCCTATACCCACCAGCCTTACTCATGACTTTTTGTTTGTAAATGCAAAAGATGATGATGATGATGTCTTATAAAGGTCAAATATTATGGGATTGAAATAATATCATTTGAGGATGATCCAAGATGACCCTTTAATGACTATGAGGTAATTAGATAACAAGAAGGCCCTTTATAGAGTATGGGAGCATTCAAACTTTTGGAGAAGAAACTCTATAAATAGTTTAAAGGGCTAGGCAGGTTCCTCATCTCAAGGACTCCCTTTAAAGTTGAAGCTAAAATATGTGAATAAATAACCTAAGGTATTTGAAACCAACCTAAATGGAGCATAGGTAGGAGATCCTATTAGTCTAGACTTTGATGAAGAGGAGCAAACACAAGAAAATCTAGTTTCAAACACAATTCAAGTAACTATTTCTATTCCCCAAGCCCAAATTACCACATATATAAGGGTAATAATAGAAGAGGTAGTTGTGTTAATCTATAAAGGCTCCCCCACATAACTAGATATCCCTCTTATTTATACAAGGAAGTCTAGGACTCCCACTAGCAGTCCCACAGTCAAATTATTTCAAGGCTTGCCTATTACAACTCAACACTCAGTAGTGGTAGAGGGAGAGGTTGTTGAAATTGAAGATGTTCAGAATGAAGAGGAATTTGATGAATATTCAGATCTATAAATAATTAAGGCATTGATCTTTGAAGTAAACAAGGATACATAACTTATCGTTCAAGATCTCCTAGGTACTCAGTCTATTTAGACTACTCCTTTGTCTACTATTCTAATATTTGGTAGTGTTTCTATTCCTTCTATGTTAAAGACTCCAAAGGTGGAAGTTCCTACTTCCACCTATATTGACCCATTTTATACAACCACATTATTTTATTTCTCCCCTCTCACCACAGTTTGTGAAGGATGTTACCACCGCCATTGATCCATCCATCACCTCCATCCCATCCACTTCCACCATGGCTACCTCTTCCCTCCCTTCTCATTTTACCACCGTTAGAGAAATGGCAAAGAAGAAGGCATTTAGAAAGGTATATATAGCCATGTCCACCCCATAGTTCCACATCTAATCCACTCCTATCACCCTTCCCATGCCATCTATTACCTCGATAGAACAAAATATTTTGGCAAGTACTAGCAATGGTAAGAGGGTCAAGACCCAAATGGTCATAGTCCATCCACTCCCTAGGTTTGGAGGAGTGGATTGGTCTAAGATCATTGTCCCTCCTTACCTGATTTCCTTGTCAAAGCATAGAATAAACAACCAAAATTTGAGTTATCTAAGGAAGAGGTTGTAATCACAATCTTAGAAGAGGTAGATGTATCATAATTGGGAATTCATCCCTAAGACATGGATTTGAGAAGTAAGGCCTCCCAAT
The DNA here is from genome assembly GCA_037957365.1 of Torreya grandis. Lineage (NCBI taxonomy): Eukaryota > Viridiplantae > Streptophyta > Pinopsida > Cupressales > Taxaceae > Torreya > Torreya grandis. The sequence goes on from JARHVA010003201.1 coordinate 890,166, forward strand.
TACCTAGATTTAATATTATTGAGCTCCCTTCCATCACCACTCTATTTGACAAGCCATATGGAAGAATATAGAGGGTGAAGAAGATGAAGCTGGAGGATGACAAAGGTAGAGAATTGATTTTTGAGGAGGGACAAGAAGTATTTTCCCTCACCAAAAAACATAATAGGGAGTTAGGATAGTCCTCTTATGTTGATAATTTTATAGACCTGGCTGAAGTACATAAAGAGCCCATGGTGGCTATTTATGAAGGAAAATAAATGGCAAGGAAAGAACTTGAAGCTAAGGTAGAACAGTTGAGAGACCAAGAAAAAATTATACATATTCTAATAGGCATCAAGGTAGAGGTTCAAGAAGTAGCCTCTAGATGTTACAATTCATTAGAAGCATTGAATTTCATAAGGGTTCAATTATCCCCTCATATCAATAAAACTAATTAGTTATTCAATTCCTTGATGAATGATGGCAATAAGTTCAAAATGCTAGTTGCATATACATACAATAAGGTATATAACCATCTAGACCTTACAACACCACTTGAGGCATCTGATGCCCTTAATTTGGTTGTCATATGAATAAAGGAAGCTTAGGAACGGTTTCAAGAAATTGGGACTCTACTCCCTAAATATCAAGCACATGATGACCAAATTCTCCAAAATTTGAATGATTTGAAGTTATCTAAAATGAAAAACCTTACAGGCAAATTGATCAATAGGATTAATTTTGATTAGCTCATACAAGAGATGATGAATAACTTCAAGAAAATATGGTAGGGCCTAAATTTAGAAGAGATTGAATATGAATCAAGTGCTACTAGGAAAAGGTTCACCATGGTGGATATTTTTAAGAATAAATTATAGATGACTAAATCTGAGCATGCAAAACTCCTCGATCAAGTGAATAGGATCCACTGACCACCTCTATTAAATTTGGACATCATACGACAAGAACATGATGTTGCATAAAAATGTTACCAAGACATTGAAGTGAAGAAGTAATATCAAGTTGCTACTTCTAATGCCACATCTACATCTTTAGTTTCAATTTTTTTCACCTCAGCCATGATACCCACCAATGTGCATGTAGCTATACAAATGATGCATCCTTGAAAGGATAGATTTTTGCATGGATAAATTTGTAATGGAATATATATATTTTTAATTTTCTTAAAATTTGAGCTATAATTATAAAGTTGCCTTTATCTTTTATACGTGCACACATTGCATAGTTTTGTAAAGGCTAACTTATGACTAATTGATAATTATAAGTAAACTCATATAGTTTTGACCATAGTTATAAATCAAGTTATAAATATCACATGTAAATGAATTTTAATGAAATTGAAGGATGAGGTGACCCCTTCCCAAAGCCTATTTAAAAAAAATTAGTCCACATGACACCAAGAAGAGAAGGTTAGAGAATTTTGAATATACATGAGCTAAGCAATTTGGATTGTCTACTCATGTGTTTCCATGTTTTCTTTCCACTATTTGTGTAATTAGATAATTATTTTTTTGGTTTTATGTTTCAATAATCCGTAGTGTGTAAAATCTATGAAAGTTTTCTTAATTATCTTGACTAATATATCAGTCTTAGATGTGCAAAAACTATCAAATGATTGTTAAAATAAATTGGTTAGGATAATAAAGTTGATTGATTCATAATTTTGAGTGTGTATGAGTGATTCATTTGATATAGTTTTTTTATGTATGCAATAAATACCTCAAATACCTCACCCAACATGAGCCATAATATCCTAACTAAGAGTGTGAAACCACTACCTTGAAAGAAGTAATTTTTGACTGAGGCTCATGAGTTACTTATATCAAATTTCCTTAGATATCTAGTTGTGTCTGACTGTGTATGTACCATAGATGATCCACTTAGGAACCAACCAAATAAGTGATTTCTTAAGAACACAAAGCTTTCTTTTCTACCTTGCCTTTATCTCATTTTTAACTTTATTTTGAGAACAACCCACCTTAGATTAACAACAAGACATCCATCCAACTCATATATATTCTCACTCCCTTTGAAGAGACCACACCTCCATCCAAAAAACCTTATTAATGACCTACATAATCTACCAGCTATTCCATCAATAGGTCATAAAGACCGTATACCTATAACTCATGTACTCTATTAGAGTTCATCTCCAATGAGATACTAAATCATTAGAGGCTACCTCATTGTCTATGGTGTTCATAAAATCCATATCAATGGATCATTAGTACTAGAAATAAGGCTTAAACCTTTGAAAAAAGAGGTTAATTTCTATATAGAGTTTTACTAGAGACACCCAAGAGAATGACTAGATCTAATTCCTAAGTTGGCCTTATAGTCTCACCCTTATCAAATCATAGGATATCTAAAATTATACCAACTATTCTTAACAGACCTAGGAATCCTTCTCCAGTAAGGAACCCTTTACCTTATAATCCTCCAATGGCTTAGCCACTTTGGTTGGTTGGATTTGTTATTATTATCCTAGGAGATGTGCATGATTTTTATAGGAATATTGAATGGTATCTACCATCCTTCTATCCTTTAGGAGCAAGGATAGTAGAAGAGCATATTAAGGCCTTTAAAACATCTTTGAGGTTGATGAATGTTTTTCATGATGATGTTTCATGTATAATGTTCTCTTTTATGTTAATGGATGTTGCTTATGATTGTTATTTAAATCTAATAGAAAATTCCATCACTTCTTAAGATGCATGTCAATCAGATTTTTGTATGAAAATTGGATAGGTTACCAAACCTAGCATAATATATTATCTCTTCACAAGCATGAAGAGAGAGCCTAATGAACCTATCCATGCTTTTAATGAAATATTTCAAAATATGTATAACTAGTTAAGCTTAGACTATAAGCTAGATGAAGCATTAACAAAGATGTACAATAATGCTCTAGATCCAATTACAATAGTATTATTGATAACATCAAGTACTACCAATAACTTAGCATGGGAATACAAAGAATCCATTATTATCAACAAGTAGCTCAACCCTCATGTGCCTATTATACCCAACATCCATAATAGCTTTCCAATATTTAACCCAATTCCACACACAAATCATAATAACTCAATGATCAATTCAAAACACTTATACATGTTGCATCCCATGACACAAGCAACATAGCCAAACTATGACTTCTTGAAAAATCATATGTAGAGCAATATTTACGAATACAATCCATAATCAACCCCATCTTCCACCATTATTTTACAAGGCACTCACTCCATAAAATCATAACTCAAAGCTATTCAAAATATGGTTCAAAAGCTAACCAATGACTTCTTAGGCATTCAAAGGAAGATAGGTAATGCTTACACCCCAAAAAAAATAATAATCCTACATTACAAATGTATAATAGACCATTCAAAAGGCCAAAAAATAATATGGAGTACCTTTACAAACTTATAGAGATCAACATAGTAGATATGACTTTGTCTAATTGGTGAAAAATTCAGAATAATTCTTAGCATGGTGATCTTGATTGCATTGAATTTTTTATAGCATTTTAAATCTTTCAAATGCATGTGGTGAGATAGGATCAGATGTATAATCCACTTGAATCCCATCACAATCCTAGCCCTTCCAAAACTTCCATGTTCTTTGAGACTCATGAGTTTCCCTTTCTAAGAGAAGATGACAATGTGTCAGAGGATAACATAGATGACTTTCATGATTTCCAAAAAATTCCAAAAAGGTGGATACAATATAAGTAAAAATCATCCATTCACTACATCTATTCCTCCAAATACTAAAATAATCCCACCTAATCCTAAATTTGATAATAATCCACCTCCTCCAAGAGTGAATGACCAACCTCAGATCAAGGAGAAACCAAGTAGAAAAGGATACAACATTGTTGAAGACATGAAGAAGATAAAATAAAATATAACTCTTCATGAGATATCTTATATTTATAAATAGGAGATATTGATAAAGTCCCTTACTAGAAAGACACCCATGGAGAAAATGAAAGCACCTATAGATAAAGTGAAAGATGATGACACTAATGTCATATATAAAAGAAAACCAAAATTTCCACCATTATTATTAACTATTAGATCACTCAATAGAACATTCATAACTATTTATTTGATTATGGATCTTTTATGATTTTTATGCCTACTTCCATATGTCAAAATCTTGGTTTGACTCCATGTCCTTCAAAAAGGATAGTTTCAAAAGTAGACAAGATAGTGGTGCTAGTGGTTAATGAATTAAAGGACATGCATATTCAAGTAGCATTTAGACCTTAGGTTTAGATGACCATTGACATTCTTTTGGTGGACATACTTAAAGCTTATGGGCTATTGTTGAGTAGGGACTGGTCCAAAATTCTTAATGGATACCTATATATAGACTTATCTCATATTTGAATACCATGGAGAGGCATTCTAATTAAAATTAGGATTGATAGGGAACCAAAAATGAAATATCCCATTACATAGTACAATGTTAGGAATGAAGAGGTAAAGTATGAATCTCTTAGCCTTGGTATTTACAATTTCACTATGTAAAATAAAGAATGAGAACTATAGTCTGAAGGTTCCAATCAATCATGGAAATTAAATTTTGATTGTGATAATTATAAATAAGGATAGAGAATAAGATTCAAGTTGATTGATCCACAAAGAAATAAATTCTTAGTAGCATACAAATTAAAATTCCCTTACACCAAAAATAGGGTTAAATATGGGCCTCTAATTATAGGACTATAGTTTGTTCTAAAGAATAATGTGAAGTAGTTATTAATATTAGGTGATTTTAAGCTGGTGATTAACTAGGCCAAAAACAAACATCATTGAAATGTATCTTATCTAAGTATAAAAACCAAGCATGGGACCTAATTAAAGGCTTTGATGCTTTCAATATAAAAGCAATTCCTAGAGAGTAGAATCAAGCTACAAATTCACTAGCTACTATTGTAGCTAATTTGGAGCTTCTCCAAGAGTCCAAGGTAAACAAATTTTCTATTAATCTAGTGCCTTACCCTTAGATGCCTGATAATGTGAAATTTTTTCAAGTCTTTGATGATGATCAACAAATTAATCAATTTTTAACTCATTCAGGGGAGTTTGAGTCTCAAATTATTGATGATAAGGAAGTAAATCATCTATGTCAAGAAGAATCAAATAAGGAAGGTGTTATCTAGATTAAAGAGATTCATATTCTATTAAGGCTGGTCTCTTTAGAATGACTATTTGACATAGAACCTAAAGATTAGTAGGTTATAACACCTAAGGTTGATGAATCAGACTTCAAAAAGGAAAAACTAGGAGATGATACATAGCTCATGCTACATCAATATTAGTCTTAGTTATACCCCAAAATAAAGATAATGAATGAAGGATTTAATCACTTGTTATAGAGATGTTATTGCTTAAACTGACAACTATTTAAAAGTATATGACCCTCGGGTCATTACCCATATGATTCCTCTAAATCCAAATCACAAACCATTTAGATATAGGCAAAGACTAGTAAATCCTATTTTGAGCCTCTCATTCAGAGAGAAATGAAGATTTTAAGTGCAAAAATCATTTTTCTAATTAGACATTCTACCTGGGTGGCCAATTTGGTCCCAGTGAAAAAGAAGAGTAGTGAGATTAGATTATGTGTGGATTTCATAAACCTGGACAAGGATTTTAGAAAGGATAAATATGCCCTACCTTCTTTGGATGAGGTGATACAAATAGTAAGTGGTTCTAAAATGATGTCCTTTTTAGATGGATTTTAAGGATATAATCAAGTGCTAGTATAATCAAAAGACATGATGAATATTGCATTTACTACAAAGTAGGTAAATTATACCTATAAGAGGATGTTGTTTGGCTTGATAAATTCAAGAGCTACTTTTCAATGTGTTATGGATCATGCATTCAAAGTATTAAATGAAAAATTCATAATCATCTATATGGATGATCTTATGGTGTTTTAAAAAAATAAGAATGACCACATAAATCACCTTTAGTCAATATTTGAGAGACGCAAAAAGTATGGTATTTCACTAAACTCAGAGAATATCAATGTGGAGTCACTGAAGGCAAGATTTTGGGTCATATCATCACCAAATATGGGATCACCATTTATCTAGATAGAGTTCAAGCCATTTTAAAAATTGTGCCACCAAACAATAAGAAGGAACTGAAATCATTTTTTGGGAAAATCATTTTATTAAGGAGGTTCATCATAGGATTCATAAATATTGTTAGGCTTCTAAATGATATGCTCAAGCAAGATGCCAAAATAGAATGGACACCTCAAGATAGAAAGTCTTTACAAGACATTAAAGATGCAATATCCTAGGCTCCATTACTAATTAGTCCAAATTCTTAAAATGATTTCTACTTGTACTAATTTACCTCAAAACATACCATTGTTGATGCTATAACATAGAAGAAAGTTGAGACTAAACATCCAATTATGCTTATGAGCAAAAAATTGAAAGATGCAAAACTTAAGTATTTCATGATTAATAAGTAGTTTTTTGCTCTTATCAAAGTAGTGAAAAAATTTCAGCATTACATTTTGAGAAATAAGACTATTGATATTGTTCTTGATCTTAATGTCAAGATCACCTTATCATAGAATTAATTGGGAGAACACAAAGGTAAGTGGATGGAAACACTATAAGAATTCAACAAGAAATCAAACCTACCAAGTTTGTTAGGGGTCAAGGCATCATTCAACTCATGACTGAACCTAACACACATATCATTATTAAAGAGGTATGTGAAGCTTAGGTATCTAAAGGAGAATGGTATAATGATATAATATAGTACTTTCTTATAGGCACTTATCCCCCAGAGCTCAATAGAGAAAGGAGAAGAGCTTTAAGGCTCAAAGCTACCCATTTCATGATCAAGAAGGGGGTCCTCTATAAAAGAAACTATGAACACATTTATCTTAGGTGTGTGTCTACAGAGGAAGCTACATATATTAGAGATAATTTGCATAAAAATATAGGTAGTGGTTATCCATTTGGGAATGCCACAACCCACAAAATCCTAACAATGGGCTATTATTGGCCAAAAAATTTCAAGGATGCTCATGCTCATGTAATAACATGCCACAAATGCCAATTTATAGCTAAGAGGTAAGTACACATAGTAATAACCTTATAGATAGTTGTTTAAGGAAGGTCATTTACCCAATGGGGTTTAAATTTGATTGGTGTCAGTACCCTAAATTCCTTGGTCCATCATAAGTTTGTGCTTACTACTATAGACTATTGCACTAGATGGACTAAAGTTATAGCCACAAATAATTATAAAGCACAAGATGTGATTATATTCTTAGAGGAACACATTATAACCAAATTTAATACCCTCATTTAGTTGGTTTACGATAATGGACCAATTTTCATATCAGCATAATTCATTGAATGGGCACATAATAACTAGATCACTATTAGGTCCTCTAACTATTATCCTCAAGGAAATGGACTAATAGAATTTAATAATAATAAATTGATATATGCAATTAAAAAATCATTTGGGGATAAGCCCAGGTACTGGAAAAATCTATTGAAGTACACTCTTTGGGCAGATTGAACTAGATACAAGCAGGCCCTCAAAGATTCACCCTACTTGAATGTGTATGGAAGGAGGCCAATTTTCCCAATTATGTTGAAGCTATCAAATTAATAGTTCATACATAAATACATGGAACCAAATGATAAAACCAAGTCTCAATTGATAGATATAATAGAAATGGAAGATTCAAGAAATGAATCCCTCCAGACATTCAATAAACACCAAGACATAGTCAAGTGATGGTTTGATAAAAAAGTAAAGGTCAAAGCATTTAATATTTCAAACATGATGCTTCTCTGGGATAAATCCCATGAAAATAAAGGATAACATGACAAATTTTTCCCACTATGGATTAGACCTTATCATATTTCATAGATATTGGGCAATAATTCATTCCATCTAAAATATTTACAAGGCAATGATCTCACTTATCCAGTTAATGGATAATTTTTGAAGCATTACTTCATGGTTATATTACTTGAAGGTATTATTGATTGATGAAAGAAAGAGGTAGAGGTAAGATTAGAATACATTTCCTTCTTTCATGGAATATATTTCTTAATTTAATTAATTAAAAATATTTTATGGACATTTTGGTAGGGTTTTCTTAGTAGTGAATCTTCATTAATGAACAAATTTTCCATTTTTTGAAGTCATCATTTGGTAATTTTTGTGGAGAGGCTGATACAGTGGGATTACCTAAATTTTTGGAGTGAAAGTTAATTTTGAGGAGAGGTTTTCCTACATTTGAATACAAGTTTCCTCATATAAATGTAGTTCATTGGTACCTTAAAATCCAATCTTGATGAATTTTCCATATATATTTGGGTAGATGCCATCAAAAAACTATTTCTATGTAGTGTAAACCCAAAGACACTAGGTAGGAACCCATAAGATGTCCACTAGTGGATGTCCATAGCTTATTGGAGGATTCCCAAATGTTGTTGACGTACACCTATAAGCATGAAGGAAATAGGTAGATGACCATAGTCTGATGACATTGACCAACATATTATAGATGTCAATATGTTTTAGGTATCTTCTTGAATATTATAGATACCCATTGGTATATTATAGGTGTCCACCTATGTATTATGGGTGTCTACCTAAGATACACCTATGGATACCTATGATAAGTAGGTGACCACCTATGAATTGCTGGTAGATGGCATAATGAGGTCATCTACCAGCACATTTTGGACATTTGATGGTATGTTGTGGGCATCTGACTACATATTATGGTCATCCACCTACATATTGGTTCATCTACTTGTATATTATGGGATTCCACCCATAATATGCCTATAGTCAACCATGATAAGTAGGTAAACACCTAATGATTTATAGTAAATGGCATAGTGAGGGCATCTACCAGCATATGGTTGACATCCATGATTAGTGTATAGATGCCTATGATCAACTGGTGGTTGCCAATGCCAAACCCTATGGACATCATCTATGTTAGATGCCTATAAACTATCAGTGGATGCCTATGATATCCTAACATTCACCATTAGTAGAATCTATGCATGGGGGACAATTATCCCACATACATGGCTAGGAAACCTCTCCCAAGGCAGAGGCACTATAAAAATTAAGCTTGACATGTGCTCTTCACAAAGGAGAATTATGAGCAATAACACATAGTGTCTAGTATACCCACACTTAATAGCTATTCAATGTATCATGTTGGCATTCATTGACATGATGTGTATGTTTTATTGTGATGTGTGGGAAACACCAATGTATGGTGTGTGGAAAAAAATATATTTAGACTATAATTATAATTAAATAAATTTATAATTATTTCTCTTTCAAACCTATCAATTTAATAATAATTATTTGAAAGTCATAATTTACAAAATAGAGTAACCAATATATATATAACCATTTTTTTTCACTTTTAGCATCTATCATCATGTAGATGGCATCCATCTATATTATGTAGATAGTCATTACCATGTAGCTAGCATTTGTCTACATACTTATGGAATTCATCTACATAATTTGCTTTTTGGCATGGCATGATTCGCTTGTGTATCTATACACCTTCTGAAATGATTCACCACCATGTGAATTTGATACACCTAGGGACCTACATAGATTTTTTTATAGGGCCCACTAAAATGAACCCTAAATTCTGATAATTATTTGTTTCATAACCAAACCAACTCATTAGGGTTCCATCTTTCCTCTTTAAAAAAAAGGTGCAATCAAGCAACTAAGCTAAGAAATATCTAAAGAAAATCAAAAGGTCTTACATGGTGAAATAAGGCCAATGTGTCATGCATCATGATGAAGAGGAAGAAAAGTAATCCAAGGTATCTTTGCTAGGGCTATGGATGCCTGGCTAGTAGTAGAGCAATACCTAAGCTTCCCTTATTTTTTATGAGTTTTAATAGAAACTAGAATGAAACCTATAGCTCCATCAAACCTTTGAAGAATAATTACAACAAGGATTAAATGAATCTCATGTTCAACGCACATAGATCCAAGTGTAAAAAGGCAAGTATACCATGTGAATCTACTTAAGAGTCTCTTTCATTTTTTTTATTATGGTAATTTTTGTGACCTGGTTCATGTTTTTTGAGGGTTGCTAACTAAAGCTCTAGGTTTTTAAATACTCAAGATTATTCCACTTTTAAGTCACCATTTGTTGTACCCAACACCCCCTTTTTACTCCAAGAAATAGGGGACCCATTTTCCTTGAGTTTTTAGCTTTATCTAATTGAGCTTGCTTCTTATATGTTTATGCTAGTCCTTGTATAAATTAATTCTTAGTGTTTATAATTATGAGAATTCAACATTCTATCATGGCATTATGCATTTTATCAACTAAATTTACTATGCATTTTTAGAGTTTTTTAAACTATTCAAATTTTTGGGACTTAAGCAATTCAGAGAAACTTATTAGAAAATTTTACTCATCAAGCCTTTTATTTAAGAATTTTGTTTGACATTTTTCCTGATGGGTTTAATTTTTGAGGTTTATGTTTCATGGATTTTATTTGGTAACTCTTCAGTGTTTATATTTTTAGCACTTCATTTCATTCAGACTTTTAGTCTTTGAAACTTTTGTTCCAAGCAAATTTGGTCTTTAAAGTTTTTGTTGTAGACATTTTGTTTAAAATAATTTCCATAAAATAGCATATTTTATTGGACTTTTTATTATGGCTTTTTTTCACAGACATATTATCTAGTGCAACTTCATTCACACTTTTTTCTAGGCTTTTTGTCATGAACATTTTATTTGATGGGAATCAGGTCTTCAGACTTTGTATCGTGGGTATTTTTTAAAGACTAGTCCCCAACACAAAACTTGAATGCCCTTTTCCCTAGTATAAAAATACTTGTTATACTTAGTTGAATAAAGGCTAAAATACTTTCTATCAGTTTTCTAAAGACCCCCACCAAATTGAACCTATAAAATTTAAACTATATAGGAAATATAAAATAAGTGAAATTTAGGGATTTAATATCACACAATATGGTATTTAATGAAATAAGCCATATATATAATGTGTAGCGACTAAAGCTTTTATTTCTATCAAACAAAATTACACTTGAAGTCTATTACTATCCTACACAATGATGAGGCCTAGATCCTACCTATGAGGAGATTGTTAGTAAAACATTTATTTAAGAGAGAGTGGAATTGATGTAAAAGGATATTTAAAGAAACATAGAATGCATATAAAACAATGTAATCTTCCTCCATGGCATTTCAGGGAGAAAATCCACCATCCCTCTACTAAATCAAGGATTCCATAGAGTTCACTAATATAGCTTTTGACACTACCCTATTTAATAATAGGTACACAAATTATTCATAGTTGTGGGATATAGTGGATTCTATGAATTTATTTTCATTGGATGATGATATGTCACTCTCTATTTGGTTGTTTATAAAATAATTATTGGCCCTCAAATGATAGAGACTACATTTTACTACTATCAAGTTGGAGGTGATACCATGCATCGACCTCCTACATGATTTTTTTTTTAGGTAAGGTAACAAAAGATGCTTTCCTTCATCATATGAGTAATAAAATATTCATCACTTACATTTCAAGAGCTGACTTCCAAAGATACCTATATTTGTGCATACTTACCACATACTTCAACAAGCACACATTTCTATAATGGAACACTAAGAACTCAATTAAGAAGGTGTTATCTTCATTGTTACTCCCTGAATATACTATCACTTTCAAAGGAAAGAAACCAAATGGGGTTACTTTCATAGATAAATTTAAGATGGGAATATGCACTAGCATTGAATTATTGAATATACTCTATGGTATGCTAAGAATTCACTTTATTAATTTTGATTGGGTGTCATTGCTATACATGATGCTGACCCATCATGCTACATTTACACTAGGAGAAATAATTATTTTATAGTTGAGTTAATAAGTAATTCATAAGGATAAGTATCCTAAACCTACGGGCCATGTTTTTATGATGTCATATTTATTAGACAACATCATGGGAACTTACTATAAAGTTCTTGGTGAACTATGGATTCCAACCAATAAATAAATTAATAACATGATTTATGACCACTTTTAGTTTATGTATGTCTATGCCTATACAAATAACATGGTAAAGATTGTAAAGGATTCATATCCTTAGGTTTGGCAAGCCATCCACAGTCCACCTATGCCTAAAATTGGAGAAAACATTGTGAAGACACTTACCACTAGATGGGATTATTTATTATATCTAAAACTCACTATTATAATGATCTATGGAAATAAGGTTGACCCTTTATGTCTCCCAAAGTACATTCTAGACAAGTTAGTAGAGTAATAAATTACTTTTCGACTATGGTGGAGTATTGAAGAATACCTATCTAGATAGAATAAAAGTTCATATTTTGGCCACCATGTAGTCATTGGGAGAATGGTGTATACCATAAGGAAACATTTTGGAGAAGTGGAAATCAAGAGGAAGAGCTATCACTTCCCCACACTTCCACATAGGTACTAGGATCCCCATGGTTTTATCTAGAAGCATATATATGGATTTAATATCCCTTATAACCACAAGTCTTATTCATATGACTTTTTATTTCTAAATGTAAAATATGATGATTAAGTGTTAGAAAGGGTTAGGATTTTGGGATTGAAATAAGATCATTTGAGTATGATCCAATATGAACATTTAGTGATTGTGAGTTAATTAGACAACAATAAAGTCCTTTATAAAGGATGGGAGCAATCAAACTTTTGGAAAGGACACTATACAAAGAAATCAAAGGACCAGGTAGGTTCCTTATCTTAAGGCCTCCCTCTAAAGTTAAAGGTGAAAGTTATGAAGAAATAACCTAGGGTAGCTAAACCTAACCTTAAGGAAGCATAGGAAAGAAATCCCATAAGTTTGGACTTTGATGAGGAGCAGAAAGAATAAGAAAATCTAGCTATAATCATAATTCAATTAACTACTACTATTCCTCAGGCCTATGTTGCCACATCTTTAGGGGTAGAAATGCAAGAGTTAGTTGTGTCAATCTAACAAAGATGCCCCATATAGATAAATACCCTTATTTTTTATATGAGGAATCCTTAGACTCCCATTGGCATTCCCATAGTCAAATTATATCAAGGCTTGCCTACTACACATCAATGCTTAGAAGTGATAGAGGGAGAGGCTATTGAAATTGAATATGTTAGGGATGAAGAGGAATTTGATGAAGATTCAGATATAGAAATAGCTAAGTCCTTGAACCTTAAAGTAGACAATGATAAATAACTAACCATGAAATATATTCTAGGTGCTAAATCTATTTAGACTACTCCTTTTTCTACTGTTCCAATATTTGGTAGTGTTTATATTAATTCTATGTTAAGGAATCCAAAGATGGAAGTGCATACTTCCACCTCTATTGACCCATTTGATACAACCACATTATTTTATTTCCCCCCTCTAACTTTGAAGGTTGAGAGGGATGTTACGAACACCATTAATCCATCGATAACCTCCATCCCATCCACTTCCACCATGGATACCTCAGTTGTCCCTTATTTATTACCACCATTAGAGCAATGAAAAATAATAAGGCATTTAGAAAGGTGGAGATAACCATGGACACTCCATAGTTCCATATTCAATCTAATTAGATCACCCTTCCCATGCCATAAACCACCTCTACAAAAGAAAATATTATGGCAAGTACCAATATATGTAAGAGGTCCAAGCACCAAATGGTCATAGTCCATCCACTCCCTCAATTTGTAGGAGTGGATTGGTCTAAGATCATTTTTCCCTCCTTACCTAACATCCTTATCAAAGCATATAATAAATAACCAATGGCTGAGAAAGTTAGGGAAGAGGTTGTAATCACAACCTCAAAAGAGGTAGATGTATCACAGTTATATATTCTTCCTTAGACCATGGATTTGAGAAGAAAGGCCTCCCAATTTCTTATCTTTAAGATTAATGAGTTCCCTCCCATCACCACTCTATTTTAAAATCCATCTATAATTATATAGAGGGTGAAGAAGAGGAAGATAAAGGATAACAAAATTTGAGAATTGATTTTTGAGGAGAGATAAGAGGTCGTTTCCCTCACCAAGAGATAGAATAGGTAGCCAAGACAATCCCCTTATGTTGAGAATTTTACAAACTTGGATGAAGCACACAAAGAGGCCATGGGGGGCATTTATTCATGAAGGAATATAAATGGTAAGGAAATAACTTAAGGCTAATGTAGAGAAATTGAGAAAGCAACCAAAAACTATACATATTCCATTGGGTAACAAGGAAGAGGTTCAAGAAGCAACCTCTAGATGTTACAATTCCTTATAATCATTAGATTTCATGAGGGCATAATTATCCCCTCATATCAATAAAACTAATGAGTTATTTAATTCCTTGAGGAATGATAACAATAAGTTGAAAATTCTAGTTGCATATACTTGAAATAAGGCATGCATCCATTTAAACCTTATGACACCACTTAAGGCCTATAATGTCCTTAACTTGGTCAACATACAAATAAAGGAATTTTATAAAGGGTTATAGGTAGTTGGGGATCTATTCCCAAAATATCAATCATATGAAGCCCAAATTCTCCAAATTTTGAATGATTTGAATTTATTTAAAGTGAAGGACCCTACATGCAAATTGATCAATAGGATCAATTTTGATTAGCACATATAAGAGGTGATAGATAACTTCAATTAGAGCATATATGGTCTAACTTTAGAAGAGATAGAAGCTAAATTGAGTGCTATTACGAAGAAGGTCATAGAGGTGGAAATTTTTAATAATAACTTTCAAA